>JACYXH010000405.1:0-40000 GCA_026745465.1 Lota lota | reverse complement strand
TTTCCCCCGCTGTTTAAACCAAGCCTTGGTTTTGTTTCATGCGCGTCTATCTGTCTTGCTCTTGTCTGTTGCCTCGTCTGTAATTATTAGAGATTACCATTAAATTGTTCCCTACTGATTGGAATTCAGTTCGGCACGCATCACAGCCACTTGACACCCAGATGATAGCACTAATGGCCTTACGATTAGGTCGGATGCCATTTCATGCTTGGACTGAAAAAGTAGTGGCTGGCTTTTCATGAGAAACCCATACGCTTTGGAGTCTTTCGAGCTTTATGGCGCCAGTTTTACGAGCTCACCAAACGCAGCTTGAGGATCCTTTGCAGTGAATGAATCGAGCTATCAGAGGGGATTAGGATCTTCTTCTCTGACGTCTACTTGTGTCCCTCAAGCTTCTTGCCGTAGGCTTTTACCACATGTCATCGCCCACCTCCGCCTCTACAGAGAGATGCAGAGGACCAGTGTACAAATGTTCCAGTTTCTTTCAACGTCTCGTAATGTGATTCATTCCCGGCACAAATTCTGCAGTGAATCTAATTGATTTATTTGGCTGTATACCCCTCTCTAATAATTCTCTCTCTTTCTTGATTGCTCAGACTGCTAACTTGCCATTCTATGCAAAAGGCAGGTAGGATATTGATCAGACAGACACTCTTTGTATCCCCACCGTGTGCGAGCCTGTATTTAGGCATTTATCCATACTACTACGACTATACGACTATTGATTACCCCCCTCCCCCCCTTTCCTTGCATCTCACTGCATACGTTGTATTGAACCACATTTTCAGATAAAAAGGAAGAGAAAGAGGAGGTGATGAGGAAGAGGAGGGGTACGAGGAACAATCATGGTGGGAGGAAGCATTGTTCATTGTTCAGCCGGACGCTGTTCCCAGCATGACTGTGTGTGTGTGTGTGTGTGTGTGTGTGTGATTGAGAAGATAAGACTTGTGTTGTGTGTGGAGGCAGGGGTATCGTGAGGCAGTGTCGGGTCCGGCCAGAAGACACGAGGCGGTGTTAAAGCGGCTGTAATGAGGTATTGATCCGGCCCTCCAAATGAAGAAATTTCCTCAGGAATGTCAGTGGCATGCATTCAGAGCGGCCCATTGATCCGCTGGGCCAGCCCATGCATATTTCATCATGTAAAGTGAGCGGGGATGGAAGCGTCTCCTCTCCAGGAAGTCTGTATTTTACTCGCTGCCACACTTTGGACAGCTTTTATTTCTCAAATCTTGTATTTTTATTTCTTGGAGTCTGTCATCTGGGATCTGGCGAGGTGTGGGGGTAATGTGTGGCACTGCACATGCAGCGTAGAATGTATGCCTTGAACGAATTATTGATAAATGATTGCAATCTGCATGACCTTAGACTCAGGTTTTCTTTTCTTTGGGACAGAATACCTTGTAACTCTCTCCGTGTTCCTTCTAATGTAGTCCAGCGGTGCTAAAAGTAGTTAGTCCTATTTAAGGGTTGACACGCTTTACCTGCACTGCCATTTGCTGCACAAGACGGTGGGTTGCTTTGTCTATTTTCATGTGTGCGTTGCTCTGCTGGAAACACGGTCGGTCTCCTAGTGCATTGCCATTCTGACATGCCCGGCCAGGCTTTCCCTTGTGATCAATTATTTCTTGGCTTTCATAACCCTTGACCCTCTGGGGGACGCTGGAGTTGCTTGCTTCGCGATGAACAATGTAAACAAGCTGTGAGACTGTTAAAGCCTGTTAGAACAAGGCTGGCCTATGTCTTTAAAAATAAATTAAAAAATAGGCATACTGACAGTAGCTTAAACATTGTAAAAAAAATACAGTGTTACCACCTTCTTTAAATCAGAGCTTAGCGTTATGGCAACAGCCAGCGACATTAGGGTGCTGAGCCGGGTGTTATGGAGATTCAGGAATCAAAAGTCCCTAGACATCGCTGCACCGCAAAACAAAAACATGCATAGAATACATAGAAATATAGAAAATGTACAGAGGGAAAAGGCTGGCCCACCAAGGGTTATCAGTGGAGCATCTTATAGGCTGTACTCTCTTTTGGTTCAGGGCATTCATGTTGTTAACGGAACGTGATCCCTTTCTATATCAGGAACACAAGGCCGGGTTTTCATGGTGGGATGCAATGCCCACCCAGCCTGCCTCCTTACAAACGTTCATAGTCTGAGAGGCAGCTAAGGTGATTGGATTGTTATGTTTATTTCTGCGGTTTCTCTGTGTGTGTGCTTTGGTGAATGGATGTGTGCCACATGACTGAGGGGATGAAAAAGCCAATGTTAATACCTTGTTGTGATTAGACGAGTTAATCCAGGCTGACACCCACACTCGCGGTGTTGGGTGTCAGTCTCTCTAGATTTCCCCAGTCCGATGGCGACGACCCAGACGCTTCCCACCCCAAAAGATATTCAGACGTCTTTAACAACACGCGTGTCTGGCGCGCGCCGACCAAGAGATCACAGGAGGAGCCATGGGTCTCTCGAGTTGGGCCTCGCTTGGGCCAAGTCATCCACGTGTGTAACACAATAATGCATTACTGGGAGAGCCCGGTCCACATGGAGGGAGATGTTGAGTGGGGCTGATAACTGGGGGGGCGGGGCCACAGATTGATGCTGCTCATAAAGCATGCACACACACACGTACACACATGCAAGCACATGCACACACATGCACACTCCCCCCACACACATGCGCACACAGCCACACACATGAACGCACAGCCACACCCGTGCACGCACATACAAACACACACACACACACACACACACACACACACTCATAGATATCAACTCTCACACACACACACACTCCAAACAAACACACACTCCACACAAACACACACACACACACACACACACACAAAATAATGCTTCCCCCATAAAGCCAGCTCATTTTGAATTGCCTCATCAGGGTTCCTTTTAACTGCTTGATTACATCGCTACTCTTTCCTTTCCTCTCACTCATTGCTTGAACAGTAACTTCTCATTCTGCCTCCTGTCCTCGGGGGCTGGGGGGGGGGGGGGGGGGGGGGGTGGGACGGACTCTGCAGCACTTAGAGGCAAGTTAGCCAGCCAGGGCTAAAGTCTGTCTCCGCAGGAGGGAGAGGGGTCTAACACACCTTACCTCCCTCCCTCTCGCTTGACCTTTCTTTTTGCATCTTTCTCCCTCTCTCGCACTCTCTCTTTCTCTGCAGCATTATAGCGGATGTATTTTCCTACCACGGTTGCGTTTTTGTTCTATGCAGTTCAGTTATTCTCTTATTCTGTCTGCGTGTCTGTTCTGTTCCGGTTCGGCGCGGTGGCTGTATTAGCCAGGCAGGAGGAGCTGACAGCTCACAATTAGCTTTTAAGTCTTAATAGCCGCCAGCAGAGACATAGAGCACTATGCCACAGGGTTGATTTTTAAGACAGCTGAATGTTCCTACAAAAGGTTTTTTAGTGGTGCGCCCCAATTTCATGGAAATGAGACACTTTATTTCCTGTTCCTTACTTTCAGCTCAATGCGGCACTTTGGGCATTCCATAGCTCGCAGAAAATGTAAGAGAATGTCCCTTTATATTGACTTATAAATAGGTAGTGAGGGATATTATTATTAAGAGGCACAGCTTTATGGGACAACTCTCCTTTCCCCATCTCGCTTCTCCCCTAACCTGACCTCCCCTTCTTCCTTCACTTTCATTCCCTCATCTCACCTCCATTCCTCCTCTCCCCTCCTCTCCTCATCTCTCCTCTCCTAATATCTCCCTTCCTCTCCTCTCCTCTTCCTTCACCTAATCTTTCATCTCCGCTCCTCTCCTCATCTCCCCTCCACTCCTCATGTCTCCCCGCCCCTCTTCCTTCACCTAATCTCTACTCTCCTCGTCCGCCCTCCTCTCCTCTTCCTTCTCTCTCCTCTCCCCAGCTCTCATCTCCTCTTACTTCCCTTGTGTCTCCTCTTCCTTTCCCGTACTATCTGTCCTCTCTCCTCATCTCGACCATTCTCTGTGTCTCGTCTCTCCTCCCTCTTCCCCCTCGGCCCAGCGATGGCTCAGCCGCACTTGACTACCGAACCATTCACCTCCTGTTCCGCTCCTTCAGTCCCTCTGATACTAATGCAGCTTGACGTGGCGATGTTGCAGTTGTAGCGCTATCACCTGCCTACACTCCCCCATCGCCGCTTGTGATGGGATTTCTACTTGTTCTTATTGACATATTGAGAAGCTCATAGGTCATACTGCTGTTATACTTAAGCACAAATCACCATTTGTATTTCTTACCAAAGTGTGGTTCCAAGAAGCACAGTAAGAACTAGCCATAATATAAAAACAACCTCATCAATAAGTATATAGGCCGGATGTTCATTAAATACAGTTGATTTAACTTAATGAACACTTAATCAAATGATGAAGATAAAATGACACCTGCCTGTTGTTATGCTGCATGTCTTGACTGGGTTTATTTAAGTCATGCCCCGGACTAAAGAAGATAATAGATGGTGCGTACACTCCAACAGCGGCCCTGGCTGGTAAAAGACAAACCCAGAGTGCACTCTGTGTTGCAGTGCATTCCCCAGATCTCACAGGTTATTTGAGCACCTTGTGGGCGAAAAAGCATTTTCCTTGACAAACACCTATATATATATATATATATATATATATATATATATATATATATATATATATATATATATATACAGACTCCACACAACACGCTGGCATTCACAGAGCTACACGAGTCTACAGTGTCAAGAGCCACAGCTGAGGAAACCGTGGCATTGTGGGATATTACCCCCCCCCCCCCCCCCCAACCCGCGCGCGCGCGAGGCGTGTCACGCGGCTTGAGTCCAGACGTGACTGCAATCCAATCTGATTCCCATCATCCGAATCGTTGACCTAAATGAGGCGTTGTGCACGTGCCAGGCCATACTTACACTACATACAACTCTTTGCACACAGCTGGGTTTTCAACTTTCATTTATATATGCAGTCCTGCATCACTGCTCACATAGTGCTCACAAATCAGACTTAAAGTTTCAATGTGTAAGATTGGGCCCCTCCCAGTCAGTAGGCGGGAGACTTTCAGAATAGAAAACACTGTTCTGTCCACTCTAACTGACAACTGTGTGACGTGAACTAGCGTAGCTCGGCTGGTCTGAGTGGGAGGGACTTTTGGAGTCTCGATAGTACGATTCTTGTAAACAAAGACAGAGGTAGGGAATGGCCATCATTTTTAATTGTAGTATATTATATGATATATGTTTATATAATATGAAGTTGTTGATGGCATTATTGAAATCACTATCGATCAGCAGTGATTACAGATTTTGTCCAGGTTATTTTTCGGGGGGGGGGGGGGGGGGGGGTTTAACTTCATTTTGCTTCATTGGTTTCGACCTACCATGGTGCTGGAGGCGAGGAATGTGGTGCTATTCCAGGTCCCAAACACTACACCCCCCCTCCTGATCTGTATTCCAGCGTCCGCTTCCGCGCTCGCATGGGCTTCCTATCCCGGCGTCCGATTGGTGGAGCCGGTGGCGCGTGAGCGCTGAGTCGAAAGCAACGCTTGGCTTCGCAGGGACGCCACAGGGGTAGGGAACACAGATGCACCCGTTAGTGGTGCTCTCCGGTCAGACCTGCGCCGCAGCTCTCCCTCTTTCCTCTTCCTCTTCTTGTTCTTTTTATTTTCGTGCAGCCCCCGTAAATTGAGTGTCAGAAGAGCGGCCTTTCTGTGTGCGCTGCTGACAGGACCGGGGAGGGTTCCATTCCCTTGGTAAATAAGCCTACTTTGAGAGGAGCAAGGCAAGATTGCAAACATATTGTCCCTCTCCTGGCACATCGTGGCCCCCGGGGTGGCCCCCGCGCCCCCACGCAACCCCCTCTCAGATCATACACTCATGGACAAAGAAATAATATATGGAAGGAATATCAGCCCAATATTCTCCCGCCAGGATTTTATTTATGTATCTCAGCAGGTATTGCAAGGCCAACATACTCCGTTCCTTATTTTATTTTTCTGCCTTCATCTCCCTTCGCTCTCTCTCCAGGTGAGATATTGAGAGCCAAGAGTCGAGAACGCTCTGAAAATGCTTACTTCGCTTTTTTCGCATTAGAGCTACAGGCGGTCCAAAATGAAGATTCTGGGGTGCTGCAGGATGCAATGAAAATACCATTGTCGTCTTTACCAACGAGGCGCCCGGCAACAGTCACAGCACCTCTGGGATAGGAAGGTGAACATTTTTCAATCTGGCTTCTGGATCAAAGCCAGACTCATTCAAAAGATGTTTCTGTCTAAGAAACTTTCTCTCAACAAAAATGACTGACAGTAGCCTTGGTTACGCGTTTGCTTTGGCTATACATCTGATACATTTCCAACTGTGCTCTTTAGCTGTGTTTTCTCACCACCGATGGTTGTTCCACAAGCATAAAAGTGCTGCTAAAATGTCAAGTTATGTAAGAACAACGTGACGGCTCCACCTTGTGATAGCTTGCCTTAGCCCATAGGTTCCAGTAAGCTCGATAGACAGACTGGGTCCTTTGGATATCATGTACATCCTCACATCAAAGTCTGTATGTCTGTGTGTTTCAGGGACAGCTCATGAATGTGTCAATGCAAAATGTTTGCCCGTTCATTTCAATGAAACTTGTTCGAGTGAGCGCTATGATTTATTCCATTTAATTTTGTTCATATTCTCTTATCCTTTCTCTCGAATGCCTGTCTTGATCAGTGGCCTGATGAATATAAATGCACAGGGAATTCAGATGAGAAAAGATTACTATTATACATTGATTTATTTGTTGAGAACATATGGAGACCCCATCGTCAATGGAGGTGAATATTTGTACCAATTGACTACAGTCATTTAGCCCTACTTTGAGAATGACAACATGGAGAAATCAGCTTGTAATGTAATTGATTCTTTTTTATTTAAATCATTACAGCAAAACAACAAGTATAGAGGTTGACAAATAAGGAAGAACATTTACATGTTTCCCCCTACAGCAAGCCGTACAGCCAGCTTGTTGGGAGCCTGGCAGCCATGCGTGTCTGTTTTTCTGCATCATAAGACCAGTCAGCGCTGGGAGGAGGTCGCACACACACACACACACACAAATGAGCTGAATGAGTTACAGAAGAATTGGCCCTTGAGCACTTTTGTTGATTTCATAGTATGAAGGATGGGTTTTTACTTCAGTAGCATCAAGGGTATTTCATAATAGTTTAAGAAGGTTTTTGTAGTCAAGTTGAGAACAGGCCAATCTTGTGGTTTCGGTTTTGATAAGTCAGGATTTGATTTATAGGAGAAGGAAGATGAAGATAAAAAGACAATTTATTTTCATTTATTCCATTTGAAAATGACAAAAAAGTGTCCCGATTTTGTAAGAAGAACAACACAGGAGAGACCCATCTGTACCTATAACAAGGCAGCCAAATCCCATGGAACGATCTCCATTGATATACGGTCCCTTTGCTTTCAGTCACGCTAAGTGTGGTCTAGAGAGGTTGCGA
This sequence comes from Lota lota, assembly GCA_026745465.1. Lineage (NCBI taxonomy): Eukaryota > Metazoa > Chordata > Actinopteri > Gadiformes > Lotidae > Lota > Lota lota. The sequence goes on along the minus strand of JACYXH010000405.1, from coordinate 32,529 downwards.
TTTCCAATCCACAACTGAGCGTTCCCAGAATGCATTGGCTTGCATCCTGCACCATGTGTTGCCCACTGACACTTTGCAATAGCAAACTGTGAAGCAAGTCATATTCAGCACCCCAAGCGATGCAGTTATAGAGGGCAGAAACATTTAATAGTTGTCAAGATGAACGTACGTGTCACTTTGAAAACTGGCCGTGGAGAATTCAACAAAGTGTTTGTCTGTATGCTCTCTCTTTGTAGTTATCTCTTCATTTCTTTCGTCCTTCTCTGTCTCACCCTCTTACTCTCTTCTCTCTATATTATCTGTGTGTGTGTGTGTGTGTGTGTTCGTGAGTATAGTGTGTACGTGTCTAGATGAGTGTGTCTGTGTGTATGTGTTTGTCTGTGTGTTTGTGTATGTGTGCCTGAGTATAGTGTGTACGTTTGTATGTTTGTGTGTGGATTTGTAGTGCGAGTGTGTGCATAAGAGTGAAGTGTGTGGTGTGTGTGTGTGTGTGTTCGTGAGTATAGTGTGTACGTGTCTAGATGAGTGTGTCTGTGTGTATGTGTTTGTGTGTGTGTTTGTGTATGTGTGCATGAGTATAGTGTGTACGTTTGTATGTTTGTGTGTGGATTTGTAGTGCGAGTGTGTGCATAAGAGTGAAGTGTGTGTGTGTGTGTGTGTTTGTGTTTAGCGGTTTGGCTTAAGATGAGCATTAGTAATGTGAAGCTCTGAGTCACAAAACTCCACAGCTCCAAATGAACAATCCTACAAGTTGATGATTCACGCCTGCAATAATCAACCAGTTTAAAATTCACTAAGAAAGAATTTCTTTATTCTTCCTGTTGCAATCATAGCATAGCAAAATCCAGCTGCAGTGCTAGTGTTGGCTTTGCAGAGTACAATACACACAACAGTGGACAACGCATGGGGAACAGCTCTTGTCTCCTCTGCCTTTGCCCTCTTTTGTCTTTGAACCTTTGCCGGATTTTAAAAGCATGTCTATAACCACAGTCCAACTCCACCTGCTGTTGTCTATGTCTACTATCAAAAGTGGCTGCACAGAGACAGGTAGACACACTCTAGGGGGGAGAGAGAGGGAGAGAGTAAGAAAGAGAGGGGGAGAGAGACAGAGACAGAGAGAGAGGCGTGTTTTACAGCATGGGGTAAGCAATGCACAGCTGTAGGCTGTTTTGTCCTGCATGGCCTTGGCCAGATGTACCAATCTGTCCACTGTCCAAAGTCTCACGGTGAACAAGCACCTGGGTGGTGTTGCTGGCAGATTGGATGCCGCTGCTGCTGATGGGAGTTTTAAAGCAGTAAACACTGCGCTGCAGTCTGCAACACTGATACACACTCATTTAAGGAGGAAGCGGCTGATAATTTGGGCACCTGGAGGAGGAAGAAAATCGGTGTGTTTGTAGGTGTATAGTTGCAACAAATATGTGTGTATTTAAGTGTGTGTGTGTGTGTGTGTGTGTGTGTGTGCTTTTGCTACAGCTGGCCTTGTTTCTACCTCCTTTTGATTGAATCCTCATCCAATCATTCTCTTTTAACCTTCTCCTCCTCTCCTCTCCTCTCCTCTCCTCTCCTCTCCTCTCCTCTCCTCTCCTCTGTCTATCCATAGGCTTTAACGCTTACTCTTAACTTTCTCCCAGGGGCTCGCTCAGCGCCAGAGGCGGATCAATTTTCCTGTCGATTCTCCAGATTCTCTGGCAGTAGATCTGAGCAGAGACAGCCCAAATTTGACCTTAAAGCAGGAGGCAGGAACAGGCCACTGTTATTTATGCAGCAGAAGTCACAAGCTGTATTTTATTATTACACATCTACAAAGTTTAATGGGAAGCTTAACAATTGTAATTTGTCATTCGACCGTAGGCAGATGTAGCCATTACCTCTTTAAAACATAATAATATATATATTATAGGCCTACATGGACAGGAACACAAAGACGGACACAAACGGGCATGCACACACGCACACACACACACGCACGCACGCACGCACGCACGGACACACGCACACACACACACACACACACATAGAGCTACACGCCTGCATAGAATTGCACACCTGCACCGATAAAAGTGTGCCACACCCAAATGTGGGTTTCAAAATCGTTTGACTCTAATGCATTGTTCTCAATATTGTTCTGTGTATGTGCTTTCTGATCATCAGGTTGTAGGTCCAGCCTATGGGATATTCATTCATATGCTCTTAGCGTTTAAATTTTTATTACATCCATCCAACTAGATCTATGTGAAAGGAAGGGTCTGGAAATGTTGTCACAAGTAACGCTTCTCGCCCTGGTGTGCCCGTGGCGATACATGTGGTTATCTGGGGTGAACAAGAGACTGTATGCTCTCGACTCTAGCACTTACATTATCACCATTTAATTTAGGCTGACCGTGCAGAAAACCTTTGGGTCTTCTGCCTGATACTGTGGTGAAATAATCATTTTCGCCCGCTTGGCACGCATGTGTCGCTGGTGATACTCTGGGACGCTGGGATGAATCTCTTGCTGTGGCTCTAGAAGTGCATCCTGTTAGGGGGTGTATGGTCTCTATGCTGTATTTGGTCTTAGCTTGTGCACCCTTGAGAGACCCCCGGCCCTCCCCTTTCTTCCAGCCATGACTCATGGCTGCTGCACACCTCCTTATTCTGTGACCTTCAAATTCCCTACTGTTCCTTTAAAGGTATAACACGTAACATTTTCCGAACCAAAATATCTCAAAACGACTGCACCTATGTTATTAGTGTGTATCAATCAAACCGAGACAAATCAACGGTTTTATTCAAGGTAACGTTTCATTTGGTTGCCTATCAATGGCGTCATAGCCCCTTGACCCCCTTCCCGGGGAAATTACGGTAAACAGTAATCCAGTGGAGACCTAATTTATTGATTTGATGTTTTAACATCGATCTACATTGTGCTACTATGACAAGTGGCTCAGGCCAGCCACCAAGCTAATGCATTCGGTCAACACGCTCATAAATGATTGTTTCGACCACAGGTATAACAGTGCTCGGCCAAACCACGATTTAATTCGCCACACGATGTTAGCTACAGCCGTATGGGAAGTTGACTCATCTAATGGTAGACTAGCAAGTTAATGTTACGTTGGCTGATGTTATTTGCAGCTATTTCATTCGAGTGAAATGACATATTGTGAGTAAACGTGAATACACGTGACTAAACGTAACGTGAATACAACTTTTACTACATTTCCTCGTCCGTGAACATGATTGCTGTCTGAGTCACTGATTTTCACCGGCAATTGTGGTGAAGACGACCAATCCCCAACAGACAACAGACCCCACGCTTCTTCACTGCATCATCAAACTACGTCCATTGTTATTGGTTTGATTGAGAGACCCCTAGCGGCAGAAATGACATATTGTACCTTTTAAGGTGTTCAGCATTGAGGGAAAAGAGATACGTGGGTAGCCCGAAGATGTTGTTGTACAAGGAGTGTTTTCATATTGTGCCGACCATCTCAGTACATTAATTGCCTTCAAAGATAAGCTAATCACTTCCTACTGATTACCAATAATTTCCCATAATTGCAGTCTGATGTGAAATGCAGACTGCACACTCACCGTATCACCAGGCCCAACCCTCTCTATATCAATACTATTAGACACTAATTAGTTGATGTTTTATTTTGAACGAATGGGGAAATGCCGCACGATTCTTGCGCCATTTTGCAACTCTTCGTCCTGTCTTGTGACCTGAGCTTAAACTGATGCCCAGAAGAACACTAATCGGTATCTGTTAGTGGCGAGACTGCTGTTCTGCCTGCTTGTCACTATGCAGAATTCACTCCCAATGCAACTGCACTCTTGCACATCAGGCTCAAGTGATTGGTTGAAAACCGGGGGGGGGGGGGGAAACACAATGAGCTATCGGTCTGGCTCACTCATTCGCATGCTTTTAGCACATCTTACTGTGGTCTCCTGAAGAACAAGATGGAGGGCCAGTGTGTGGATGTGCGTTCAGATCCTCTTGTGCATACACAGACTCACGCAGATGCACTTTCCCGCTCATACACCCTCACACACACACACACACACACACACACACACACGCACACACACGTCGTCAAAGCCATGGCCAATGTCGTGTTTTTCACAGTGACCGTCACGATATTCCAAGTGCGTTTCATGATTGCCGGGTCTTGTGTGTTCAACCTCCTTAAGCATGGGAGCGGTTAGCCCTGACCTTTTCAGGGCTAACCGCGGCACGACACAGAGATCCTCTGGAAATCTGTTACTGCTGACAGAAGTGAGATGCGAAGATAAGGAGTCTACATCCTCTGTCACATCTCTTCGCTTTTTCTAACTTGACCTCAAGGCAGTCTCAAGGCTAGCTAGCAGGGCGGGGCCGCCTGGCCAGCATTAGTCCTTGCTCCACTTTATGGATGTGGGTTTATATCACAAAGGACCCCCCTCCCCTCCTCTGTGCTCGTCAGGTGTGACTGTTTATCATCAACAGATCTACAGAGAGAGAGAGAGAGAGAGAGAGAGAGAGAGAGATACATAAATAGAGTGAGGGACAGAGAGACAGAGTATGAGAGGGAGGTAGAGAAAGCGGGACAGAAATAGAGTGAGGGAGACAGAAAGAGCGAGATAGTGGGAGAAGCCAGACACATACATCCACTCCACTGCAGGGGTGAGATTGGGGACAGAGCCAGACATAGGCCAGACAGGGGAGCTAGCATTTCTGATTACCATGATGCTTATGTGTGTATTGTATACTTTAGCATTTGTGTGAATATGTGTGTGTGTGTGTATAGTGTGTTTAATTGTAGTGTGTGCGTGTATATGTGTGTGTATTTATGTATACCATAGTGTGTGTTTGCATGCATGTGTGTGTGTGTGTGTGTGTGTGTGTGTGTGTGTGTACTATAGTGCGTATAGTACAGGTTGCGTGCACGCTGTGTAAGTACACCTTAGCCCTGGACCAGGATTGAATATGACATGCAGATCAATGCTTGTCTGCTCTGGCCCAAATTAACCCCCACTCAACAGAGCAATTGATTGCATGTAGCGGCCCTGTCTAGCGCTGATTGGCAGAAGTAGGCCATCCATCTCAATATGCATCCAAACTGAGAGATATTTTTGAATTGTTTAAAGCTCATATCTCTAGCCATAACAGTTTCTTTAATGCGCGATCGATTGCTGCACGTTCAATAGCGGATACTGCGCAGTGTAGCTCGCGTGCTACGTACCGCTGGCTAGAATTGACTGTTTTCTTCCATACGGTCGCTGCCATCGCATGGTTTATGATTATGATTATGGGGTGGTATGTTTTCAGTGTTTGTCTTGTGTTGAAAAGGCAGGCCCTCCTACAGCTGGGAGTAGCTGTAGATCTAAAGTAATGTGTGAGGAATGTATGTTTCACCATGGATCGGCAGATTGGACCATGCTCTATAGGCTTCCAGCCTCCTGTGCAAACACACGGTCTCACAGTGACTTGCACATTTACATTCCCAACCGAACAGAGATCTAAATCCTTCTCTTTCTTTATCCTCAATTTGTTCCATCTCTTTGTTGGTTCTCTCTCACTTGTGTGTCTGCACACAATTGCACATGCATACATGCACACACACACATGCTGTACATACATGCACACAGGCACACATGCACACACGCATCCATGCACACACAAATGCAAACATGCACATGTACACACACACACACATGCACAAACACACACGGTGGTGCACTGCAACGTGGCTCTACTACTACTACTACTGCTGCATTCTGCTCTCAGCAGAATCCTCTTCCTTTCATTAAATAATGCAGTAGCAGGAGGCTTGTGCAGAGGCCACCGCTTCCACTATCTCCTCCTCTTCTTCCTCATTCTCTCTCCCCCCCCCCCGTATTCTCTTTACCTTATACTCTATCTCCCTCTCCTTTCACCCCCCAGCCTCCCTTTGTCTCTCTCTCTCCCCCCAGACCACCTTTCTACTTGTTCAGCTATCTGAAGGAGGGAGTCAATTCAGCAACAATAGCTGGGCTTGAACAATGCGAACACAATCAAGCCGTTTACACGACAACAGCGTCAGATGTTGGTTTCCGCACGTCAGGCCGGCATGTCAACTGGGGTGTGCCTCACGGGGTTAGCGTTAGCGACGGGATTCCCCTAAGAAAGGCATGAGACGACCTTAGCGCACACAGCACATCGCCATTAAATCTGAATTCACTTTATTTATGCAGCGTTTCTTATTCGCCACTCTGACCCAAACGTAGTGGTGAACATGGGTGGACAATGACGCCGTTAATCATTGATAATGTGCTGCTCGCCGATGCTCCCCGGGGGAGACCGGCTATCCGAGCTGACGGAACCGACGCCAAGATTGTGCTAACATCCGCTAATGCGCTGTTGAACTTTTTTGAAGTGGACAAATCAAGCTCGAGCGAAGCAAATACAGCTGTGCGGTTCTACAAAGCGCTGTATTCGCTGATGTATTGTTTTGTTACATTTTCCTCAGTACTACTTTTGTTCTTGTTGGATATGTCGTGGGCCATTGGATATGTCCCTAGGACATATTGGATATGCAGTTAGATTGCGGCGAATATACATATTTCTTTGTATAAAAAAAAACAAATGAATCCAGAATGTCCTAAGGCTGTGCTTTACTCCTGCATTCAAACGTTTACATGGTCACACATGTTAATACATCATTTAGGGTGTGTACGCTCACGTTGACCCAGTAGCACATATAACATCTTCTCCTTATGGGTACACATCATTCACACACACACACACACACACACACACACACACACACACACACACACACACACACACACACACACACACACACACACACACACACACACACACACACACACACACACACACACACACACAGAATACATACTGTGCATGCTAACTCGGCACTCCCTCCACATATTTTTCTTATTAACAATTAGTGGACGTGAGTTGACTCCAAGAGTCCATGGACTCGTTTTGTTTGATCATCAGGTTTACGCTAATAACGCCCAATTAGCTTGCTATGGGTGGAGAGAGATAGACAGAGATAGAGAGAGGGACAGAGAGAGCGCGTGAGAAAGAGAGAGAGAGCGAGAGACAGACACTGTGTAGGTGGGCTAATGTATGCTAATCATTACTGTAAACTCGTTAAAGGGATCTGACTGCTGAGTTTAGCTGTGCTTTGATATCTCTGCTACAGTGTTTATCATGCTAGTACACTGACCTATGGGAGGGCTGGGTTACTGCTCCAGTAATATGAGATACACTATCATACAATCAGATTTGAAAAATTCTAATTCTAATAACGTAGTAGTGGAAATACGATACTAAAAACGAATTGGCTTTCCCTAAATGGAAAACAGACACGGTTCCTTCTTCTTTGAAATACATCTCTACTGCCTACTTGTAGTGTGTGGGGATTTTACCATGCATAAATTACCATCGCAGCAAAAAGCACGAAGAACCAAACACTACTTGTTGCTCCGTTTTGGCCAACACTTGTGACAGCAGAAAAACAAGGTTGTTTTTTTTCACTTGGCAAACAGCCAGTGCTCTGTGAATCACATTTAATTTTTTTTTTATAATTGTCATTCAAGACACGTCCAACCCAGTTCAAAACATAATCTGCATATTTTCACGTTATGATACAAAAAACAAAGCAAAACCACAAATTCCTAGCCGAATGTGGCATAAATCATAGACTCACCATGCAAAGGACGTTCATAACCACCACAGCCCTGTGCCCTGTGTGGATGGCAAGACAGCATAGGTTATTTAATGGAGATCATTTGATGACGCTGCTATCAGAGATCTAACACTCCATTATGTCCTAACGAGCTTCTTAGACATGCTAGATTTAATCCTGCTCCGGTTAATCTGTCCATGTGGCGGTCGGTGGCGGTGTGTGTAAGTGAGTGTGTGTGTGGATATGTTGGCGCGTGTACAGACAAGAGCTTGAATGTTTGAGTGCGTGTGTGGGGTGGGGTGTGTGTGTGTGTGTGGGGGGTGGGGGGTGGGGGGGTAATCGATATCTTGGACATTTTGTAAATGTCCATTTACAAAATCCTCCTTTATGAATGTCTTTGCATCGGTGTGAGTGATGGTGTGCAGTGTGTGTGTGTGAGCGTGCGTGCGTGTGTGTGTGTGTGTGTGTGTGTATGAGTGTGTGTGTGTGTGTGTGTATGTGTGTGTGTGTGCGCGTGCGTGTGTGTGTGTGTGCTGCAGGCGCGCGGTTCCACTGAAGTGCCTCCATTTCTGTGTTTTCTCCGACAGGATGATGAAGTGGTGCTCCAGTGTGTGGCCTGCATCCAGAAGGAGAACCGCAAGTTCTGCCTGACCGCTGAGGGCCTGGGCAACCGACTGTGCTACCTGGAGCCCACGTCAGAGGCAAAGGTTGGTGGACCGGCGCCACACTGCTGTTCCCCCCCCGTTTGATTTCTCTTTCTTTCTGTCTTTTTCATTTGATCTTCGAGCTCTTCCTGGGAACACAGGCATTCAAATGAGTGGCGTGGGAGCTGTTTTTGTATTTGGCGCCCGCCCGCCCACACACACACACACACACACACACACACACACAGGCATGCACGTGCACATACACACGCACGCACACACACAAACAGGCATGCACGTGCACACTCACACACACATACATACACACACACACAAACATACACATGCACACATATGCACACACAGGCATACACAGACACGTGCACACACAGGCAGACACCCCCACACACAAACACACACACACACCTACACACATAATTAAAATCCATTGTGAATTTTATTGAACTAAATTAAGCAACAGTTTCAAGTAAGATGAACGGGGACACACACACACACACACACACACACACACACACACACACATGTTGCATAATAACATCCACACAGGGAAGACCTTGCTAACACTCGCTAACACGCGTTGTAAAGAAGCAGACGGAAGTGATCACACCACCGCCAGTAAAAAAGGGTTCCATGAAAACGACACTCCCCCGGCCGTTGTCTCTTAATTGGTTGTCGCCACATAGGCCCAGGTTTGTGTGTGTCTGCTGCTAAAGCCCCACAGCTTTGCTTTCACCGCAGACCCCCCTGCAAGCCTCTTTGCAGTGCTGACGTTGGATTAGACGGTTTGTACGACTATCTGCGCAGACGTTTTACGATGACGGACGAGACTCGGCTCTTTTTGTTCGTTTTCTTTTTTGCTACGATGCCATCCTAATCAACGTAGCAGTGCCGCGTGTTCCGCAAAACGCAACACGCATCCAAGTGATGACGCAGGAGCACACGCATATTTAATGGCGCATGGGGCCTGGAAGAAAGTCAATGTTTCGGAAGGATAGTCAGTGGGATAGCTTCCCATAGCGAGTGATGAGCAGTTGTGGGGAAAGTGGCCTAGCCATCTGAGCTAATCATTAGCTGGTTATGCTAACTGCTGATGCGGTGCTGCTGCTGACGTCCCCCCCCCCCCCCCCACCCCACCCCCCACCACCAAGACCGTCGACAGGAAGACCTAATTGGCTCTTTTTTGTCTCTTTGTGGATTGTTTTTCTTTTCTTTAATACCCTGAAACCATTAGCATGGTGTGAGAATGTGTTTCCCTATAGGACTCACAGTGGGCTACGTGAAGGCATAACAGCAAATTAAACGGGGAGTTAAGGAGTGCATACAGTGAATGTGAAACGGATACATAAAATATGTTTATAATATAGCATATATCCGTTTCACTGAATTGTTGACCAGTCGAGTCAATCCCCTTTCGATTTTGGGGCTGGGATCAAAAAACTTAACCTAAGCTTTGTTTTTTGTTCCATTTCAACACAGTCTAAATAATAGAAAAAGGCCTGCATGTAATTGAGAGAGAAAGAGACAGAGAAAGAGAGACAGAAAGAGACCGAGACAGAGAGAGACAGACAGAGAGGGACACATACACACAGTTGTAAGTATATAAAACATCTATAAAGGTTGAAGCAGCGAACAATCCACGTCTACTCAACGTTAGGAAGTCCATAGGCTGTGGAGGAAGGGAGGGGGGTCTTTCACCGCCTCCACCCCCATATCGGATGCTAATTATACCTAGACACGTGTGATGGATGATCCCTCCGTCTGCCACTTTGTCTTCATCCCCATCATCTACCCCACCTGGGATCAGTGGCGTGAGGCACAACTGTACAACACCTGGCCATTAAAGAATGGGAGGATCCTATAGATGGAAACGCTGCATTTCCCCCCACGCCACTGCGCTGTAGGCTGACGGAGGAGAGCTGTACAGAGGGGTCGGGCTGATTTGAGCTGAGCATAGTTTCAATGAAAACATCAACCAGCCCCAATGGGCAGCTGGTTAATGGTGACATACAACCTGACTCGCCCCTTCCCAGTAACTCAATGTTACGGCCGGTTGTATATGTTCAAACGCACCCCGCCCCCTTGATGCCATTTGCTGAGACAATACTTAGAAACGAAGCTATTATTACGAAGCTATGTCTTTTTACAGAAAATAAGAGGTAGAGGAAGAGAAAGAGAGATGGATGTTGTGTCTTATTTCACTCTTTGTGCTTTGGCAATGTAGATGCACATGTTCCATGCCAAGACAACCCTTTGAATCTTGAATCCTAAATCTTGAGAGCGAGCGAGAAATACAGAAAGAGAGGGAGATAGAGAAAGAGAGACAGATAGAGAAACGGAGAGAGACATAAATAGAGTCTTAGAGAAATAGTGCCGAATGTTCATCTCTCTTCTGAAATAGTGTGTTTGCGCATGCATGTGTGCATGCACTCATGTGTGCATGCACTCGTGCGTGTGTGTGTGTGTGAAAAAGCTTCTTGTCAAGCTGTACCGATTTGCTCTGTCCACCGCCGGACACCCTGACACTAGTTCCGCCCGCTCTTTCTGTCTGCTAACCATGCTGCAGAGGGCAAAGGTCAGCCAGTGCTCAGAACAGAGCCGGGTTTGCCGTCTGATCAACTCCTTCGTCCTGCCAGCCATAGTGAGCAAAAAATACAGTATGTCACACAGGTGTGTGTGTGTGTGTGTGTGTGTGTGTGTGTGTGTGTGTGTGTGTGTGTGTGTGTTTGTGTGTGTGTTTCTACGCCAGTGTTGGTATGAGCCTATTTTAAGCCCATGCTCTATCGCTATTTGAAGTGAATGGCTGCTGGCACTGAAATGAGCCAATATTAAATTCCCTAAATAAAACATTAACAGCTGATATCAAGTGGAAGTTCTCGGAGCATCTGGGAGGGAATGGCAGCCTCAAGCCCCTCCAGAAAATGTTTGGTCGGATAACTCCGAATATTCTCGCGTCTGTCAAAGCAGATGAAATCGACCCCACCTCAGAGTTGTGTAGCATCTCATAACCCTACATGACACACTTCCCATTTAGTTCATTAACATAGCTCAGAGGTTTTGATTTGAGGGTAGCGGTACCGGTGTGAACCGGCTAAAGAGTTGGGGGACTTATAAGGAGGACAATAGGAGGCTGTTTTTAGCGGTGGCTTCATCAATCAGTCATGCCCTACAATGCCTCTGCCTACACCGCCTCATTCTGTCAGCGCACTAGCCCTGTTTACAGGTTGGGCCTCTTTCGTCCTGCTCCGCTAAGTACACTTATGAACACATTATTCTCTTCACACACACATACAGACCCACCCCCCCACACACACACACACACAAACAAACGCACACACACACACAAGCATGCACGCACGCACACACACGCACACATTTGTATCAAAGTACCCTTCAATGAACCATGATTGACTCTTTCAAAGGAAATCCCGTTTTTTTAAATAAAAAAACAAAAAGGTTTTAATAAAACCTGTGATTTGTAAACGTTGCACGGCAACGCAGTCTCGTCCTCCGGCGATGTAGTGATGCACATCATCCATCATCCATCACCTTCATTTGGATAATGAGCAATACAAAGACCAGTGATATACAGAGGACTCTGATCCAAGTCAAAAGTTGCTCGCTACTGAATATCTAAATGCCCCCCCATGCAGAGCTGTGTCATTTTAATTCGGTTCTACGTTGTGGACTACACTGGGTAACTAGCAAGCTAATGCGCCTTTGTAGCTTTTATGCTCCCTAACTTTGAGGTGATGTAGTTTTACATCAAAGTGACATGGTGCGATAAAAAAACTGACGTTTGCTTTTGCTAATTACTAGTTCTAGAATGTATTGCCGGCCACTAAGTGAAAATTAATAAGTTATGCCTTGATCTGTTTAATGGCTTTACAGTTGCTTTGCAGTGGAACGGTCCTTTAGGTTCGGTGAAAATGTAGCAGTCAGCAAGGGTTTTATGGTGGAGCATCCAATCAGAATATCCAGCTAGCTTTAGTGAGCGGGTTCACATTTATATTTCTTCTTGGTTATTGTAGATATTCTGCCTACATGGCAAATAGTACTAACCACATCGAAATCAATAGAATGCTGAATGCACTGCAGTGAACATATCCCATATCGTGCAACCGCTATGGAAGTGATTGGTAATTCACTGATGCAGAATGGTTTGCCAAACTGGCCTAATAGCATCATTGCAAAACATTCAAGCCAGGTTTTGATTCAGTCATTTCTCTAAATGGTTGTTGAGAGAAAAAAACCGTTAAAGGAATATGAATAAAAAGCATTCTTGATTGCTAATTAAATCTTCCTTTGACTTTATGAGGGTTGGTTAACAGGAGTGGCGCAATCACTCCTTGCTTTTAAAGAGGCCATGAAAAAGAGTAATGACTGCAGACTCTGTGTAGACAATGATTGATTGGCGTCGTGTGTTGGTCCACTTCTTGTTATTTTTAATGTTAGATACAAAAAAGAAAAAGAAACACAATGCCCACGGTCCTGTTCTCTGTAATGTGGAAATAGTTTCAACAACACCAAAGATTTGTGTCATACATCACTTATTTATTTACTTGTGTAACTTATTTTACGCCCGATTTTGTTACCACTTATCCCTACTTGACAGATACACCTGCTATCAAAACCTAGTACAACCATATTTGTCAAATTACACCTTAAGACAATACCCATCAGAGTAATGTGAGCTGACATGCAAGCTGAACTCTGATGGGAGTATATGTGCTTTAGGGCCCGCGGGGTGCTAACATCAATCTCTCTTTACTCTTCCCTGCTGCAGTATGTTCCTCCAGACCTGTGCATCGCCAGCTTCGTGCTGGAGCAGTCCCTGTCGGTGAGAGCCCTGCAGGAGATGCTGGCCAAGAGCGGACAGAACAGTGAAGCGGTGGGTGATGGCGCGCGCACCACGCACGCACACACACACACACACACACACACACACACACACACACACACACACACACACACACACACACACACACACACACACACACACACACACACACATAACCTACAAGAGAGAACATTCAGCTGTCTTATTCTACTCTTGCTGTCTCTCTGTCACTTCCTCTTTCTCTCTCTCTCTCTCTCATTTCCCATGTCTCTATCACACACACACACACACACACACACACACACACACACACACACACACACACACACACACACACACACACACACAGAGTGATTCAGATCAAGAGACCCCAACGCACAACGTTCGACTTTTCACCAGTCCTCATCGTTTTGTCGTGGGCTTAACATTTCCAAGGGTTAAGGGCATCCGGATGAAAAGTTTGGTCTCATCGAACTACAGTCTGCTTAGTTGAGCGAGCAAACTTATTTAGCCTCCCTAAAGAGATGTACGGTACAATTGGCCCATTACGGGGCCCTGGGACCCCTGATTGATGGAGGTCTGGCCCTCCATGAATAATAAGACATTTAAATGCTGTGCCCCGGAGCTCACTGTAACTGATCCGCTCCTTTGTGCATTTGATTAACCGAAAGGCTTAACAAAAAAACAACAGACATCTGCCTTTTGAATCTCCGACGATCCTTTGGTTTTAAATCACGGTCTTAATGTAATCGTCTCCATTGTTAGCTGGTTTGTTTGATTTTCCATCGCCGTAACAGATGGATTTGATGCCCCCCATATTGTTGCTTTTTTTTTTCTGATGTACAATCTCCACCGTTCAAATGTTCTTCGAAGACGTGTCACTCATGCATATGGGAACGTTCTGTACAACTATCTCTTTCTAAACCTTCCACTGCATCGTTGCACACAATAATAAAATATAAAATATAAATTCATGATCGCGAGTGATTTGTGTGATACCCTTTTCTCGGTTAGCCAAGTGCTAACTCGACGCGACGGTCCGTATGGGGAGTGAGGGCGGAATGAATCGAAATGACGGCACAGATTGACGATGAGTACCTCACGGTGACTCCTACCAATCTAGACAAACGGACCAGGAGTGGAATAGGTTTCAAATGAAGGCCTCTCCGCTCCTTAGTCGTCCGCACAACATGGATGCTAGATTACCGTCCCCGCCCCATTACCAACCATCAACCGTGAGCCCAGCTGAGCCACGCGTCCACGGACTTGACCCGTGAGATGAATGGACCTGTCGGAGCTCGGCCAAGAGACTCGGCGGCAGACTCACCCTGTTGGTTCCACCAGGAACGGAGAAAAAAAAAGGACAAACTGTCGGGGAATTAGAAAGGATCGGCACGGCGACTCACAATATGACATGCTAAGCTAAAGCCGTCCAGACTCCAATCCGACTGCTCGGCCGTTGTAACTCCTGTGTCAGCGCTTCATTTGAAGCGGGAATTAGCTCTGGTTGAGCTTGAAGGTCTTTCTTTTTTTCGTATGCTTACGCAATGGCTTCAGTTGGACGCGGGAGCACACGGTTTTGTATTTTGTCTTCATCTTTTAATAAATTCTTGACAATTGGTGGTGACATAGATCACCTCCTGCGGCAATCAAACCCCTGTCTGCACCGGACATGACTATGTGTTAGGGTCTGCTCCATGTTAGCATCCCAGCAAGACAGTCTTCTGTTGAAGCACCTTCCTCCAGCTTGTTCGCCCCCTTCAGGCTGGTATCTGTTTCCGATAGCGCTCTTCTGTTCTTCACCATCGCTGGACAGAGTGATGAATAGCAGGCGGCTCCATTAAAATGGAAACGGAGGTTGAATATGTTCTCAGCTGGGTTTCTCAAATCGATATGTCTTTGAGCAGATGGGCTCCTCAATAGACAGTGTGGTGTGCTAAAAAAATAACAAAAAAAACAAGGCACTTCAAAAGGCTTCGAAGAAATGGTGCAAGAAAAAAATAGTGTGAGTGGGAGCGAGTAGTGAGAGCATCTTTTATCGGCAGGAAATAAAACAAAGCAGACTAATTTAGCTCACTAACCCCAAAATCATAGCAAATCTGATGGTGGTGTCAACTTGTTGGCGTTGGTTCTACATAGCTCCCAGCAGCTCTGGGGAACTTTTAAAGCTCGGTCTGCTTGACAGGACCTGGGATCCCATGGTGCAAGGGCGGAGTAGACGATGAGAGCGTTGTCTTTCAGAGAGGCCCTGCTGATGGGCCAGGTCACATGCTCAGTGGTATTTCATCTGCAGCGGTGTCACCACCCACACTTTCACTGCTTTTTACTCTATGCCCACCCACCCCTTACTGAGAGAGACACACACACACACACACACACACACACACACACACACATACATGCACACACACTGGGACGGACATACACATTGACACACGTATAGACACACATACACACACACATGCACAAGCACACACACAGCAATATACACACACATTGACAAACACACACATTTGACCACAATCACAAACACTACACCCACACAGTAATGCACACATGCACGCATGCACACACACACAAACACACACACACACACACGCACACACACACACACACACACACACACACAATGACGGACACACATTGATACACACACACACACACACAAACACAAACACACACACACAACCACACACACACAACCACAAACACACTACACACACACACACACTACACATTCACTCACCTACCACTAATCTTCAATCCCCTAAAGGGCTTGATCACCGGGAGGTTAATCTAACTAAAGGTCACACTTCGCCATCACATGTCAAAGTGTCACTTATAGTCAACCACCGGATGAAGTTACATAGGTTAAACCCCCTTTACATTGTTCTGCTCCAATAGCTTTCTGATCACACACACACACACACACACATACACACACACACACACACACACACACACACACACACACACACACACACACACACACACACACACACACACACACACACACACACACACAGACACCTTTGGATGCTGCTGTAGCTTGAGCTATATTTGCAGCTACTGCATGTACCTTCACATCGATGTGTTTTTCTCACCGTTAGCTTGTTAATGGAGTTCAACATTTTGTATTGTGGGGCCTCTCTCTGGGCATGACGCCCAGCCTCAGATAGAGGATGGGAGCAGAGTAGGAAGGAGCAAACGAGTGCAATAAGGTCATGATCATAAATTGTCGGTTCACTCACAGAAAACCGCCTCTACCCACCTCCAAATCACAAAGAAGAAAATGTGGACAAATAAATGCAGGACATTTATTATAGAATTTTTTTTCATTACGTTGTTCAATATCCACAATAATATCCCCAAATATCACAAAGTGTCTTAATTTCCCGAGATAATTATTTTCTCTTCCTTTCTTCTCATTTCCTTTTTTTTTTAATGGGTACACTTTTGCCATCCATAATAAATCCAACACTAGTGTACAGGGTAGCGTCTCTAGCTGTCCCACAGCAGTGAGAGACCAGAGAACAATGGCAATACATCACAGAGAGACGCAGTTCATTCAAAGTAACAAACTCTTTCTCACCTTTCTGCTTCCTAGAGGCTGATTAAGAAGGTAAGTCACACAGCGTTGCACAACCCGCCACGATTGCCCCCTCTCCCACACCCCCACGTCGCCCCAAAACGCTACAAGAGTACCCTGTCACTCTTGGGATTTCTTAGTGCTTCACTTCCAGTAGATATATATATATATATATATATATAGCTATATAGACCTATAGCTATATATCGTTTTTTATCTGCTTGTTTCTCCTTCAATTCATGCCCCGATGTGTGGGCTCTCCCTCGCCCGTCTCCTCTGTTGACACTGCCATCGAAATGGTGGACTGGGCTTTTCTACACCCCTTATATGGGCATGTATCCCGTTCACTCGCTGGGATACAGAGGCAAGGCTGATAACCCCCAACCCTCCCTAGAGTGCATGTTTTATTAATCAGGCACAAGAGATGGGAGATTGGTTGAAGGTCCATCTCTATGTGTCTACCCTCTTCACCCTAACCACCCAACCACCCAACCACCCCACCCCCCTCCCCCAGCTGGCTAGCACGAGGTCATCGCTGGGGGAAGGAAGGAAGGAAGACCCCAAGGTCAACACTATTGGGGGCTCCGTGGCCCTGGGGGGTCTGGTGCTGATGGGAGCCATTTACAAAAGTTTCAATTCCTGCCAATTGACTTTGTGTGTATGTGTGCGTGTGTGTGTGCGTGTGTTTGGTGGGGATGGGTGTCTGTATGTGTGTGTGTGTGTGTGTGTGTGTGTGTGTGTGTGTGTGTGTGTGCGTGTGTGTTTGGTGGGGATGTGTATGTGTGTGTGTGTGTGTTTGGTGGGGATGGGTGTCTGTATGTGTGCGTGTGTGTGGGTGTGTGTTTGGTGGGGATGTGTATGTATGTGTGTGTGTGTGTGTGTGTGTGTGTTTTTCCCTCCAGGCAGCTCAGGGCGGTGGGCACAGGACCCTTCTGTATGGACACGCCATTCTGCTGAGGCACTCCTTTAGCGCCATGGTGAGAGGACATGCATATAAACACACACACACACGCACCATCACCCACACACACCATTGCACCCACATGCACGCACACACACACATGCCCCCCCCCCCCCTTTACACACACACACACAGACACACACAAATAGTTTGTGGTTGTATAATTATTTCATGCCATTTTTCTAGCCATTTACTTTCTAGCCATTGCTTTTTGCAAGTAAAAACTGTAATAATATGGCCTAGCATTCAAACGGAGAGCTGAATCCACCTCTGGATCGTGGCTGAAATATCTGTTATGTCTCCCCCGTGGTTGTGATCTCAGTACCTGACCTGTTTGAAGACTTCAAGGTCACAGACCGATAAGCTATCCTTTGATGTGGGGCTGCAGGAAGATTCAACAGGTGAGAGGAGAAGAAATCCCACAGGTTTGGCTGCTTTTATGTACTGTAGCTTTCCCCCAGTCCCCCTCTCCTTCGCTCTCTAATCCCTCTTTCTCTCTCTGCCAATCCATCCTCATTTCTTTCTTGTCTCTGTTTTTGTAAACACTGCCTTCGTGCTGTTCTCTGTCTGTCATCGCTCTCTCTCTCTCTCTCTCTCTCTCTCTCTCTCTCTCTCTCTCTCTCTCTCTCTCTCTCTCTCTCTCTCTCTCTCTCTCTCACCTTCCTCCCTCATTCTTTTTCATCTCCGCCTCCCACCCCCCCTCTCTTTTCCTCCCCACCGGAGTGTCTTGGAGAGTGTTTTTCTTTCCGACGTCTCTGCTAATATCCTCTGCAGAGCGTTGTGGATGTACCAGGCGGTTTCTTTGTCAACAGTGATTAGGTCCCTCCAATAGATTTGTTTTGTTTCAGACGCCAGACGCCTGGTGCGTTTATTAATGTGAAGCATTTCATAAACCTTGCATGAGCAGCCTCTCATGTGCCTCATGCCACGGCTGTGTTTCCTACTCTGTGTGTTAGTTTGCACATGTATACTGTAATTGTGTTGTGTGGGTTTTCATTCAGCCTTTAGACGCTTTCCCTCAGATTGCAATTTCCTCTTAAATTCATGAGGTGAAATGAACAATTATTCAAATAATATTGCACTATAGTAAATAGTGTGCATTTCAAAATAGTGTGTCAACCAATTATACACGTTTCTCTTCTGTACATATGGGCCATGCTGATGTGTATTTAGGCAGTGTTTTGTGTATTTTTTTTAATGTGTGTTTGTTCCTGTGTGTGTGTGTGCAATTGTATGTATGTGTGTATGTGTGTGTGTGTGTGTGTGTGTGTGTGTGTGTGTGTGTGTGTGTGTGTGTGTGGTCTTCATGTGCATGTGATGGTCGCAGGTGAGGCCTGCTGGTGGACCATTCACCCGGCCTCCAAGCAGAGATCTGAAGGGGAGAAGGTGCGGATCGGGGATGACCTCATCCTCGTCAGCGTGTCCTCGGAGCGATACCTTGTGAGTTGTTATATATCTGTCTTTAATATCTTAGCGCCCAAAGCACACAGGCGTGTTGGGTAAGACACCAGATAATGTTTTTGAATGTCGCATCCCAAATATACCTGAGTCGTATACAAAGCAGGTGAAGAAATACAGTCCTGCTGCATTCGCGTTCTGTGTGCTTTGCTCCGTTAAAGCAATATGATTCCATTTAGTTTTTGGGTCGTGCTACAAATATGAACCGGAATTCGGACTCTGTGTGCATTGCGTTTTTTACTTTTTCTCTGTGTTGTGCAATAGAGGAAATACATTAAAAGAAAATCCTCTGCATCATCCTTTTTCTTTCTATTGCCGTCCACCCTCTCCCTCTCCCTCTCCCTCTCTTTCTCTTTCTCTCTCTCTCTCTCTCTCTCTCTCTCTCTCTCTCTCTCTCTCTCTCTCTCTCTCGCTCTCTCTCTCTCTACATCGTTCTCCCCTCTCGGCTATGTCAGAGAGAATATGGTGCTACAGGTGGATGACAGACGCTGTAGGTGTGAGTGGGTGACTGTGTTTGTGTGTGAATTTCCGGGTGTCCTTCTATGCTTATCTCCAGTGTGACAGTGTGTCCGATTATTCTAATCCTGTTGCACACAGTGTTGAGAAAACCTTCCCCTGGGACATGGAATTAAAAGCTGCCACTATTTTAGTCTGAACAGACTTCAAATGAAGATGTGAACTCGCTGCCATTGCCTTTGAGATTGTTGACGTTTTTTTAAATGTTCCTGCACTTTGAGTCTCTCCCCCAGTGAGACACATATAGATGGGATCTCCGAAGTATTTAATCTGATTCGGCGTCCTTCTAATCAACATTTGGTACAGTGTTGGACTCGTTGGAATTAGACATCGTCCCTTGATCGTTATTCATCGAGAAGAACCAAGGGTTGCATTTTCTGTGACACTGTTGTCTCACAGAGACTGGCTTGGGATGGGAACGTTGAGCTACGGGTCCATCTTTCCAACTGCTATGCTGTTCCTAAATGAATCCATAGCTGTAGGCCTCTAGCTAAAGCCCCAGCCAGCGTTTCATTTCCCTCCTGTTATTCCTGTCCCCTCCACCCGCGGGACCTAGGGGAGGTGAGTGCTTGACAACACGTCCTGCATGATGCATTAACTAAGTGACAGCAGCCGGGTGGTGCTGACGTCCATGTGGCGGCCGGAGGGGGTTGGGATGATGTCCAGATGGTGCCCCCCCCCCCCCCCCCCCCCCCCTCGCTACCCTAGACTGTACCTGTCCCCCCGAAATGGTAAAGGCTTCTGTCCATCAGCTCCCTGCTCAGCTGGCCCCCCTTCACCTCAACAGCAACTTTAAATAGCGACAAAGAGCTTATTTATGGCCATTGGTTGACACTAGGAGTCATTCTTATTTTAAGGAAGGAGCACGATCGACCAGATGTGTGGAGAAATGTAATAAAAGCTTTGACCAATGGTGCTGTGGGCCTGCTACAAACAATAGCATGGCCAATGGCCACAACATGCACCCACAATGCCACAATGTTCCCCTTTAATCAAAAGATCACTCTTAAGGAGCACCATTTATTTCGCCCTGAGCAAATATATAATCCATGCTTGAAGCCATGGAAGTCTGTGAGACGAAATGGGTTGTTGTTGTTTTGGATGTGATGTATTGCCTCACCACACTTGTGTCATCATGTCAGCCAATTAAATGCCGTCCTCCTCGTCCCACAGCACCTGTCCATCTCCAACGGCAACATACAGGTGGACGCGTCCTTCATGCAGACCCTGTGGAACGTCCACCCCACCTGCTCCGGCAGCAACGTAGTAGAAGGTAGTCCCGCCCTGGCCAAACCTCCCCAAGACAGGGGTCTGACAAGGTTATCCTCACCCAGGTTGAGCTGGCGTAGAGGTTGTGGAAAATGTCACTCAAATATACATGTCTTTTTTCATTAACATTTATTTAACCGGATGAGCCTCATTTAAATTAAAATCTCTTTTTCAAGAGCAACCTGGCCAAGAATTATTATATTATATTTTACAGTAGCACTTCAGTCATTGGGTAGTAATTGAGTGACTTTAGTGTGGTACAAATACATCGTTGTTCTGTGATTTCATTGACATATCCCTTATTGTTTTTTGCAAATGGTAGTGGGTGTGGGTAATAACACATGTAAGATAACATGGTAGGCATGTTAGTAACCCATAGTATTACAATGAGGACGTTTTTAATGTACGTTTGACCAATGGTAAAACACAATGGTAAAACACAATAGTAAATCACAATGGTAAAACACAATGGTAAAACAATAGTAAAACACAATGGTAAAACACAATAGTAAAACACAATGGTAAAACAATAGTAAAACACAATGGTAAAAAACAATGGTAAGTGGTTGAAATGGTGGAACACAACGACAGCGAGATGTAATGCCTCCGTCTTGTTTCCGTCCAATAGGCTACCTCCTGGGCGGTCATGTGCTGCGCCTGTTCCACGGACACGATGAGGTGCTGACCATCCCGGGATCGGACCAGAGCGAGGAGCAGCAGAGGTGAGTAACACAGGACTCACAGTCAGTAAATAAGTATCTAACTGATTCACATACACACACACAAGGAAAGTAGAGAAAATATGTACTAATGTGAAAAAACATGGCTTCCGAGTGTCTTATGCTGAGTGATATTGGCATGACTCAGAGAGAGAGAGAGAGAGAGAGAGAGAGAGAGAGAGAGAGAGACGACAGACAGAGAGTAGGATGCCCTTAATATAGGAGCCATGGGCCAACCTGTGAGTTATCCATTGTGCCTTTCCATCCATCTCCCTTGAGAGAGTCACTGAAGATTTCCTCAAATCACTGTGACAGCCAGCTCTCTGGGGATCCAAAATGGCCGCTGTGCTGCATTCCTTCCATGGCAACGCAGCGCTGACGCGCATACAGTAGGCAACGTTAATATGGGCGCTAAGTGGTCCGAAGTTGGTCAAAACAGTGGCCGCAGTACCACACACACACACACACACACACACACACACACAGCTGGGTGCCAGGAGATGTGCCTGTCTTATCTTCTGGTCACATGCGCTCACGCGGTCACACTCACACCACACTCACACACACATCAAACACACACACACACACTCACACACTCACACACAAACACACACACACTCACACCACACTCACACACACATCAAACACAGGTCTATTTATAGCACTGCGCGGGGGGAACAGGAGGGGCGGGTTTAGATATTATCATGCGTCTTCTCACTCCTCAACCTAGACTTGTCCTTGAAAGCGAACAAAGGGAGCGGTCTAGTAATTTAGACAGATATCCTAAATGTTTGGCGATGAATCTGTCGGAGTGTCTGTCAGCATGGGTGATGAAAGCTGCTCTTTATCTCGCCAGTCACCCACATCACCGATAGATAGACCGTGTCGCCCTGGGTTATCTTGGCACATGTCTCTGGTTGAAAAATGTGCTGCTGTGCTTGCTTGTGTGTGTGAGTGTGTTTGAGTGCATCTGTGTGTGTGAGTGTGTGTACGTGCATGAGTGTGACTGCGTCCATGTATATGTGTGTGTGTATGGTTGTCTGCCTGTGTCTGTGAGTGGAGAACGGCAAAATAATTGCCAATCTCTCAATTCAGTGCTGAATGACCTTGACAATAGTAATACCGTCGAGGCTGTGACAATGTCTGGACAGCTAGACCACCCACCCACTAATATTCCTCTGGGTTCCCCAGGATAGTTAACTATGAGACTGGTAAGGCCGGTGCCAAGGCCAGGTCCCTGTGGAGGTTGGAACCGCTCCGAATCAGGTGGGTCCCGTATCACTGCATATATTTATCCCTCCCCTCTTTCTACTACTTTCTATTTTTAAGTCCTGAATTGATTCCTCGCCATCTATCTCTGACCTTCAGGTGTCTGACAGATCCCTGGATCTTTCACCTTCATTTTCTGTCTCACCTGTCTCCCTAAGATGTGTGTGTTTGCTACCTCTGTTCATCATTTTAACCTTGCGTCATTAGAATAATTACAAATACATTCCCAGATAACCGCAACGTATGCGCTATTAGCAAAATGATGATGCTAGCTAATTGGGAGTTGACAGCGCTATTAGCTAGCATTTAATTATATGGATATTAGTGCTGCCAGGGCTTAAATATTTATATTTGTCTCCCTGTGTGTGTGTGTGTGTGTGTGTGTGTGTGTGTATGTTTGGCTGTTATGACTTCACAGCTGGAGCGGGAGCCACATCCGCTGGGGCCAGCCCTTCCGACTGCGTCACCTGACCAGGGGCCACTACCTGGCCCTGACGGAGGACCGGGGCCTGGTGCTGCAGGACCGCGAGAAGGCCGACACCACCTCCACAGCCTTCTGCTTCAGATCCTCCAAGGTCGACACACACACACACACACACACACACACACACACACTAACCCTAACCCTTAAACCCAATCATGTCAATTATGTTATACCCTTAGGTTGATGGACACATTTATTTATTTTTTCCTCAAGGTGACCTTCTGTGCTACAAGTCGTTAGCCATTAGCCATTAGCTGTCCACTAAACTGAAAATAATTATAAAATCAGAAAGGAACAACTTCTAATTGAGAGCCGCTCATCTTACACGCACACACACAGACACACACACACACACACACACACACACACACACACACACACACACACACACACACACACACACACACACACACACACACACACACACACACACATACATTGTAAATACATTTTCCAAGGATCTGATGGGTAAGTGGAGCTAATGAGAACCTTGCAAAAAAGGGTTATTTTAGCTGAAATTGCAGACCCTCAACAGATCGACCGGCAGATCGGTCATCACTATATACTCACACTCACGGCGATAATGGAGTTTTTATTTAAATTGCCGGCAATTGTGTGCCAATTAGTGACCCAGCTAGGGTGGATCAATAGCATGTTTCAAAGAGAACCACAAAGGTCGTGCAGCACTCGGGCCATGATGCCATCCATGACTTTCAATTATCTCCGATCCTAATGGGAGATCTAATACGCATCGCTGGCATTGATGGATGGAACCTACAACCAGCTACTGTTGAACAGAGAGGATCTGCCAACTGTGTCTGCCCGAATGTGTGCGATGTCTTCTATCTATCAAGAGCAGATGCTTTTAACCAATTGAACTTAAGATACATGTGAGTAGGGAGGAGTCAGGCATCTTGCTCAAAGGTGCCTTGTGAGGACTTTTGGGTTCAAACACAGGAACTTTCGGCTGGGAGTCGACCAATAACGACCAATAACGATAATAATAATGACACTATCCTGCCCCCAAACACCATTACTCTAGCCACTACACTGGCCGGCGTCCTGATTTCCAACACTTTCTCTCAGACCAGCTCTACCACGTTGATTTGTATTCTTTTGCATCCACTGTGGCTGCAGGAGAAGCTAGAGCACAGCCCCAAGCGGGACGTGGATGGCATGGGGCTGGCAGAGATCAAGTACGGGGACTCGCTGTGTTTCATCATGCACATGGCCACGGGGCTCTGGCTGTCCTACCAGGCCGTGGACGTCAAGTCTGCCCGCCTGGGACCCCTCAAGAGACGAGTGAGCATGCACAAGCACGCACGCACGCACGCACGCACGCACACAGACACACACACACACACACACTGCCACATTTATGAATGTTTTATTTTGAATGGATGCACAACATTTACCTGGAAATTAAACAGAAGTTCATTGATTCAAATTTGAATAAAACAGAAATCTTTATATTAGAACAATGCCCAGTCTTTTAGCGCTTTGTCTCCTGACAGTGCTGTACTAGAGGGATGAGTGTGTAAGACAATGTGTGCTTGCCTCTCTCTTTTCCACGCAAACCCATCCGGATAGCCTGGGGGATCAGCACCTGTGTTTATTTAGTGAAGCCTAGTGCATGACCGGCTGAAAATGACCAAGGAGCGGTTTTGTCTCCCTCTCAGGGCAAAGAGGCTGCATCTGCTGTACTGCTCCTTCTATCCAACTCCCCACTCTCTTTCTGCTCTTTCTGATTTCATTTTGGCGAATGAAATTCCTTCAATACATCTTAGAGAAAGCACTCTCTCCCTCTCCCCCTCTCTCATCCCCTCTCAGTGCTATTACTTCTTCTTCGTCTTATTATTTCACCATTGAGTCATTTACCAGATGTCTTGATCCAAAGTGGCTCACATTGAATTCAGATTAAGATGCTAATGAGCAGGTAGCGGTAGGACATCTTGCTCAAAGATGCCAGCTGGTTAGGCTTCAGTCTGCAGACATGGGGGAATCGAACCCAGGACCTTTCTGACTGGGAGTCCAACACTCCAGCTACGACACTATCCTGCCTATCCTTCTTATCACTCTTTTTTTCCCTTACATTTCTGTCTCTCTGTCCCTCGCCGTGCACGTGTGTGTGTGTGTTGAAAGGCGTGTCTCCACACGGAGGGTCACATGGACGACGGGCTGACCCTGCAGCGGTGTCAGCACGAGGAGTCCTGCGCCGCACGCATCATCCGCAACACCACACGCCTCTTCAGCCGCTTCATCAGGTAGGCTCACGCACACGCACGCACACGCACGCGTGCGCACGCACGCACACGCACGCACGCACACACGCACCCATGCACATATGCGCGCACACACGCACGCACACACACATGCACACACACACACACACATGCACACGCGCACGCACGCACACGCACGCACGCACGCACACACACGCATGCACAGACACGCACGCACGCACACACACATGCACACACACACGCACACACACACGCACATGCACACGCGCACGCACACGCACGCACGCACGTACACACGCACACACTCACACTCATTGTGCTTCATGATTTCCTCCCATCCAGCCGTCGGTAGTCTCTTCATTGCTCTGTTGCATCACATTAACCGTTAGCATGGCGAGCGGAGATGACACATAAAAAGGGGAGGAGTTGAATGGGGTCAAATTATGTTAACAATAAAACTGTCCGCTTGTCCTCAGGTTAATTCATTCTATGAGCTTGTGGATAACGAGCTTGTAAAAAACGGGTAAATCAACCGCTGAACCATATAAACGTATTAAAGATACGACTCAAGAGAGTGTGTGTTTGCATAAGTGCGTGTGTGTGTATTAGCATGTGTATGGGTTTGTGTGTATGTCGTCTTTTTTTTGTGTGTGTGAGAGATTGTGAGTGTGTGTGTGTGTGTGTGTATGTGTGTGAGGCTCTGGGGATCTGACTGAACTGGATCCAAGCTGCCGTTTCCCCTGACAGCTTACTCCCAATGCCCAGTCATGTGTGTAGAGTCTGCACGGTCTACATGGACCCACTGCTATGAGGGATTTAGAGAGCCAATAAAAGTCACCAACTGTTCCCATGGTTGTCCTGGAAGCCCAGGACGTTGCTTGTTGGTTGAGCCGTAATCCCAAATTGCCTACTTCCACCTCCACCTTCTTACATCTGACTCTGCCATAGACAACGACTGCTGTCACCCCCACCCCCCCCCCCCCCCCCCCAACATCCACCCTCCCTGCATTCGTATCAGGACTAGGGTGCTATTTTTAGCCGGCCAGCGGAAATAAGCATTTCAGCATGGATGAGCCTGTGGGCACCCACCACACTGTCACGGAGCACCACCCACTCCCCACCCCACTCCTTCCTCCTGCCGGAAAGGGACATTCCATTGCAAAACAACTGTAAACTCATCCAATAGATTCACTTGCATAACTGTTGAAGGCATGACTGCCTTAAGTATTTTATGGCAATGAACAGAGCTATTAAAGAACGAAAAGAAACAGCCTCTTTGAAGAATAGATGCACATTGTATGTACAGTGTCAAAGAGTAAGGATGTACTGCAAGGAGCAGGTAATGCAATGTGCTTGCTCGCTATGCAGTGTGTTAGCCAATGTAGTGGCTTCGCTTGAGGGTAGACTGTGAGGTATACTTGGTAGTTTAGCAATATAGTCCTTGAATTTTTGCCGCTACTATTCAAAGAGCTAGCTAGTTTAGAGATTGTATTCTGCAGCTGAAGAACCCAAATGCACCCAGAGTGGAATTCCGCATTTATATGACAAACATGAAAGAAAAAAAGAAGGAAGGAAAATATCTGATTATTCTCTTTCGAAAAACATCACACAGCTATCATTAACACGAACACCAGTGAGTATCAAAGTAAAAAAAACTCTTCCCCCCCCCCCCCCCCCCCCCACCACGCAGAGACCTGGACTGTTTGGGCGCCAAGAACCGAGCGCTGGTGCCGCTGCCCATCGAGGAGGTGCTGCAGACGCTCAACGACCTCATCACCTACTTCCTGCTGCCTGACGCCGAGCTTGAGCACGAGGAGAAGCAGATCAAGCTGCGCTCGCTCAAGAACCGCCAGAACCTCTTCAAACAGGAAGTGAGCTTTTATACTGGCTGGAAAATAGCTTTTTTTTTTTATCATATTTGCTTCAACAAAGGGCCAATAAAAACATATTGGATATAATAATGCACCTTACTTTGATTCGAAAAGGTATTAAGGGTAATCAACTCCAAAATCGATTTGTTTTTCAATTATAAATGTGCATTTGGCAATGAAATCAGGCTAGTCAGTGATCCTGTTCTAATTTTCTTCTTCTTTTATTGCAATGTGGGTTTTATATAGCGATGATTTTGTCGATGACATCAGGTCAAATGCAAGATATTGCAGTTGGATGCTGCTGTTGGGATAGTAGCCAGCTGAATGTTTTAGTGCCAGCTTTCATTACAGTCAGCTGTAAGCTACTGTAAGCTAGGTGGCTTTGACCAGAGCTTCACGTGAGTGGCTCAGCAACGATGACACATGCACATCACACATACATGAACAGGAACACAGGAGAGAGCTACCCGCATAATTTGCGAATAAAATACTTTTGAAAACACTAATCAGTTATGACAAGAAATTGGTTGAATGCTTCAACTTGTAATATAAACGTCATTAGGCGTTGCTATCCTCAAGCTAGAAATTGCCACCATAAATATAGGCCTATGGTGAAGAAGGAATCAGTGAAATGTACACTTTACATAAAGGACATTAGCATGCACTGTAGCACTCCTTTGCAGATGATGGCAATTTAATATTTTATAATTCATTTTTCATCCAAACCTACCGACCAATGGCCGACGCACCAGACTCCCAGATGCTCCCACCCCTTCATGTCTCACATTCGATTTCAATGGCTAATTCATCAACGTTGAAAGCTGACTCAGGAGCTTTTGTGGTGTTATAAATCATCTGCAATTTCCACCTCCTCTCCTCAGAACTCCTTTCAGCACAGATCACTGTAGGCATTGCTCCATTAGATAAATCTGCCTGGTACCATGGTACACCAGGTTATGGCATCACCGATTGGCCCTGGGGGAAGTCATCAGTGGGCTGGAACATGGATATATAGTCCATCTATTAAACGCTATAGGCTTAGAGATTTGAATAGAAAGAAACGTAACACTGTGTCTTCGTTTTATGCTAGCACCGTATCATATATTCGGGCTATCTCATGAACGTCAGATGTGGCAAATATGTATCAACAGTCTGTAAATCAATACCTAATGTCGTCCCCTCTCAACAAATCCATATTCCTCAGAATCCCTGCTTCCGTATTTAAGTGATTCAACGATTTTAATGAAGTAGCTCCACGATAGGGGATGCAAGGACCGATCTTTCCATTTATCCTCAGTATTCGGCCGGACCACCGAGTTTATCTCCGCGGGTGTTTCCTGATAGCCACTGTTCATCCGTCCCAGGGCATGCTGACTCTGGTGTCCAACTGCATCGACCGCCTCAACGTGTACAACAGCGCGGCCCACTTCGGAGAGTGTGCGGGGCCCGAGGCCGGCACGGCCTGGAAGGACATCCTCAACCTGCTGTACGAGCTGCTGGGTGAGCCGAGAGAGAGAGAGAGAGAGAGAGAGAGAGAGAGAGAGAGAGAGAGAGAGAGAGAGAGAGAGAGAGAGAGAGAGAGAGAGAGAGAGAGAGAGAGAGAGAGAGAGAGAGAGAGAGAGAGAGAGAGAGAGAGAGAGAGAGAGAGAGAGAGAGAGAGAGAGAGAGAGCGAGAGATGAACATAACAAGGTGTGTCGAGTGGTGATGGATAAGTGAGATGACCTAGCATTTAGGTCATTGACAGATCTGGCATTCTCAGATATTATGTTTTCTGAACACAAAGATACCCCCCCCCCCCTCCCCCACACACACACACACACACACTCAAACACATTAACACCCACTGACTACCCAATGATTATGACGTCGGTTGAATGGCAGATAACCTTAGAAAACATATTTAAGGGATCATGGGGGATGTGTCTTCATCTCTCTCATTGTCTTTAACGTCAGTCTCTTGCCCTGGTCTCTCTCAACATGTCTCCAGACCATAGGAAACCCCAGCCTTCCCCTATCCATATCCATCATATCTGCACCTTTTCATCTATTTACACTACTCAGTCAAACATGGATAATGCATTTCTCGTTGTTGACTGAGAAATGCTGGGAGCTTTCACCACTCCGTGTTGTCCTTTCTTGCAATCATTGGTTTTGTTGTTTTTCTTCCCATTTCCAATATAAGAGACTGTGCTCCTCCTGCCCTCTTCCTTCCCCCACCCCCCCATGCCCTATTGTCCTTCACACTGGTTCATCTCCTAGCTGGTATTAGTGTTCAAGCCACGTTCGGCTCTCCTCCCAGTCCCTCCTCCTCCTCCTCCTCCTCCTCCTCCTCCTCCTCTTCCTCCCACCTGCTGCAGCGC
The DNA here is from genome assembly GCA_026745465.1 of Lota lota. Classification (NCBI taxonomy): domain Eukaryota; kingdom Metazoa; phylum Chordata; class Actinopteri; order Gadiformes; family Lotidae; genus Lota; species Lota lota. The sequence goes on along the minus strand of JACYXH010000405.1, from coordinate 2,623 downwards.
AGTGTTAAGTGGATCTGGAGACAGCATCCCCCCCTCCCTCATCCCTCCCCTCTCCTCATCCCATCTTCCATTGGTGTTGAATGACCCTGTCTGGGTTGGCTAGGATATATGTGGGTGTGGCTTGATGTGTGTGTTAGGATGTGTGTATGTGTGGATATGTGAGAAAGTGTGTGTGGCTGTGTGTGTGTGTGTGAGTGACAAAGATAGAGTGTTTATAGGTGTGTATGTCTGTTTGTGTGTGTGTTTAGGTGTGTGTTTGCACGTGTGTGTGATAGAGATAGAGCTATAGATAGAGTGTTTAAAGGTGTAGACACACAGACACACACAGTTTGTGCGTGTGCACATTTATGTTACTACACGCACGCGTGTGTGTGCATCCTCTCCTTCCTTTATCCCCCTCGCCTCTATCTTAGACGTCCTTTAAATTAATATGTATGAGGATGTCAACCCAGAACTTGTTCCTCGCCAGTGTGTGCATACTTTAAGGTGTCTGTCTGACTTTGGCTGACTTGCATTGTCACGAGTTAGGCTGATAATGCTCTGAGAAGCTCTCTCAACCCGTATATCATATCACCCCCCCCCCCCCCCCCCCCCCCCCCCCCCCCCCCCGTCTCATCCTTCACTGATTCATGCTCTCGTTGGTGCTGCTCTATGTCTGCAGCGGCGCTGATCCGGGGCAACAGGAACAACTGTACTCAGTTCTCCAACAACCTGGACTGGCTCGTCAGCAAGCTGGAGAGACTCGAGTCTTCCTCAGGTACGCTCGCTGCCGCCGCCACGTCCCCGGTTACGTAGCAGTCACCTGGGAGCAGAGCAGAGCTTCTGGGGGGGGGGGGGGGGGGGGGGAGAATGCACAGTGCCTGCTGGGCCGGAAAGCGAAAGCGAAAGCAAGGGGCGGGTTTTATGACTTGTTTCTTGTTTTGTTACGGAGAGATATTCGACTGAAGAAAACCCATTTGTGTGAGTGGAAGAATCTTGCAGAAGGGGAATGCATGTATTTTTAGAGGGCCCAGTCGACACATTGATTTGAAAACCTCTACAGACTCTTCTTTAACGTTTACTACTGCTGGCCGGGTTTTGGATCACCAATAACGCGCCTACAGATGTCTGTCATTAGAAAGCTCAAATCTGGCTGACAGTACGTACCTAGTAATATCACAGTAATGTCCTCACAAGTCCTGACGATGTCCCGTTATGCATAGTTATACAACGGCCTTGTTAAGTACTTGATCCTGTTCAATAATGTTCTACGGGTGTGATTATGTTCTTTGATAACGGGACACCTCTGCCATTTAGCAGTTCCTAATCAATGTGCTACAAATCCAATGTTAAAAACCACAGACTGATACAACTATTGAACGGGTGTTTCCTCGTCAACGCAAAGACAAAATGGTCAAAGCTCTGTGGAAGAATAATTTTATTTCAGCAGGTTAAGTCGATCAAAAACCAATAACGTTTAAGATCAAATGTACGGATATCCAATCGTTGTTGGTAACTGTGGTATAAGGGGAATAAACCACTCCATGGGGCCCCATTATTGGAAAATATTGTACTTGGAAATCAGCCTCGGCCACATCACCACCCCCTGTCAAACATTATTTTCCAATAACGGGACACCCCATTGGTTTACTCCTTATATGTTGCACCAGGTTGGTGCTGTGGAAGCCCAATGCAAGCATGTGTTACTATAGCCAATAGTAAAACAGTTAGAGTATTCTATGGATCACGCCAGAGGCTTCCCCAGCGCTTCACATTGGCGTGTCGAGGTATTCAGAGGGAGAGCATATTCGAGCAGTGTCCTCTGATGTTCTCCTTTTATGTCCTGTGTGTGGATCTTTCTAATTGATGATTTTTCTCTCTGCTCCCTCACGCACACGGCCAGGCATTCTGGAGGTCCTCCACTGCATCCTGATCGAGAGCCCTGAAGCACTGAACATCATCCAGAGAACACACATCAAGTCCATCATCTCACTGCTCTACAAGCACGGCCGCAACCACAAGGTGAGCTCAAGGGCCCTCGTATATATTATATCAATATATTCAGTATATATATATTATATATAAACACCTATATAACAACGCCAGAGAAGGATGCAGACGGTATACAGGCATGCTTTGTTTTCTTCATCGATTCACGGACCAATCAGGTGGTGTCACATTGCTTCCATGGGAAAACACACGTCTGTGATGAGATATACAACCTCCATGCTTAAACAATAATTGTCTGCAGTGCATTGCGCCAAAGTAATGTAACGGTGGTAAGATGCAGAGGGTGACGGCCCCAATCTCTAAGAGGCTTTCATTAGGCGTGAGTCGCTCCGTGAACGCACAACAAAGACCCAGAGCGGCCACACGAATGGCGAGGCGAATGTGTTGCTCTCTGACTTGTTTCCCAGCCCCCCTCTAGGTGGTGTGTTCTCATGAGGGCTCGGTGGAACGGCAGCGTGGAAATCACTCGGCAGACTACAGATTCATTTTCATATCCATTCCCCTCTGGGGACGTTTGTCACAACTTTGTCTCTCGCTGCTGCTGCTAGTACATTGCACCAACTGTACGCTTTATCTATTTTGTTTTTACCAGCGCAGCGACATCCATCCTTGTAGTGTCTTTCCTTCGATGGGG
>JACYXH010000404.1:7500-181434 GCA_026745465.1 Lota lota | reverse complement strand
GGTGATGAAGATCGGTGTGGTGTTGTGGTGATCGGTGTGGCGGTGTGGTGATCGGTGTGGCGGTGTGGTTATGAAGATCAGTGTGGTGTTGTGGTGATCGGTGTGGCGGTGTGGTGATCGGTGTGGCGTTGTGGTTTTGATGATCAATGTGGCGTTGTGGTGATCGGTGTGGAGTTGTGGTTTTGATGATCAGTGTGGCGTTGTTGTGATCGGTGTGGAGTTGTGGTTATTGGTGTGGCGGTGTGGTGACGATGATCGGTGTGGTGTTGTGGTGATCGTTGTGTTGGTGTTGTGATGATGATCGGTGTGGCGTTGTGGTTATGATTGTTGGTGTGGCGTTGTGGTGATGTGTGTGGCGGTTTGGTGATCGGTGTGGCGTTGTGGTTTTGATGATCGGTGTGGCGTCTTGGTGACGATGATCGGTGTGGTGTTGTGGTGATCGGTGTGGCGTTGTGGTGATCGGTGTGGCGTTTTGGATATGATGATCATTGTGGTGATCGGTGTGGCAGTGTGGTGATCGGTGTGGTGTTGTCGTTATGATGATCAGTGTGGCGTTGTGGTGATCTGTAAGCGTTGTTGGGATCATGATCGGTGTGACGTTGTGGTAATCTGTGTGGCATTGTGGTGATCGGTGTAGTGATTATGATCAGTGTGGCGGTGTGGTCATGATGATCGATGTGGCGTTGTGGTGATCTGTGTAGCGTTGTGGTGATCGGTGTGGTGATTATGATCAGTGTGGCATTGTGGTTTTGATGATCGGTGTGGCATTGTGGTGATCGGTGTAGTGATTATGATCAGTTTGGCGGTGTGGTCATGATGATCGGTGTGGCGTTGTGGTGATAATGATCGGTGTTGCATTGTGGTGATCGGTGTGGCGTTGTGGGATGATGATTGTTGTGGTGATCGGTGTGGCGTTGTGGTTATGATGATCAATGTTGCGTTGTGGTGATCTGTGTAGTGTTTTGGTGATGATGATCGGTGTAACGTTGTGGTGATCGGTGTGGCGTTGTGTGATGCGTGTGGCTGATATGATCAGTTTGGCATTGTGGTTTTGATGATCGGTGTGTGTGCTTGTGGTGGATCATTGTGGCGGGTGTGGTGATGATGATCGGTGTGGTGTTGTGGTGATCGGTGTGGCGGTGTGGTGATCGGTGTGGCGTTGTGGTTTTGATGATCAGTGTGGCGTTGTGGTGATCGGTGTGGAGTTGTGGTGATTGGTGTGGCGGTGTGGTGACGATGATCGGTGTGGTGTTGTGGTGATCGTTGTGTTGGTGTTGTGATGATGATCGGTGTGGCGTTGTGGTTATGATGATTGGTGTGGCGTAGTGGTGATGTGTGTGGCGGTTTGGTAATCGGTGTGGCGTTGTGGTTTTGATGATCGGTGTGGCGTTGTGGTTATGATGATCGATGTGGCGATGTGGTAATCGGTGTGGCTGTTTAGTGATATGTGTAGCGTTGTGGTTTTGAAGATCGGTGTAGCGTTGTGATAATCGGTGTGGCGGTTTGTTGATCGGTGTAGCGCTGTCGTTTTGATGATCGGTGTGGTGTTGTGGTGATCGATATGGCGGTGTGGTGATAATGATCTGTGTGGCGTTGTGGTGATCGGTGTGGCGTTGTGGTGATCGGTGTGGCGTTGTGGTTATGATGATCAGTGTTACATTGTGGTGATCGTAGTGGCATTGTGGTGATGATGATCGGTGTAGCATTGTGGTTATGATGATCGGTGTGGTGTTTTGGTGATGATGATCGTAGTGGTGATCGGTGTGGCAGTGTGGTGATCGGTGTGGTGTTGTAGTTATGATGATCAGTGTGGCGTTGTGGTGATCTGTAAAGCGTTGTTGGGAACATGATCGGTGTGACGTTGTGGTGATCGGTGTGGAATTGTGGTGATCGTTGTAGTGATTATGATCAGTGTGGTGGTGTGGTTATGATGATCGGTGTGGCGTTGTGGTAATCGGTGTGGCGGTTTAGTGATCGGTGAAGCGTTGTGGTTTTGATGATCGGTGTGGCGTTGTGATAATCGGTGTGGCGGTTTGGTGATCGGTGTAGCTCTGTGGTTTTGATGATCGTTGTGGTGATCGGTGTGGCGGTGTGGTGATGATGATTGCTGTGTCGTTGTGGTGATCGCTGTGGCGGTGTAGTGATCCGTGTGGCGTTGTGGTTATGATTATCAGTGATACGTTGTGTTGATCGGTGTGGCATTGTGGTGATGATGATCGGTGTGGCATTGTAATGATCGGTGTGGTGATCGGTGTGGCGTTGTGGTTATGATGATCGATGTGGCGTTGTGGTGATCGGTGTGGCGTTCTGGTGATGATGATCGTTGTGGTGATCGGTGTGGCAGTGTGATGATCAGTGTGGCGTTGTGGTGATCTGTGTAGCGTTGTTGGGATCATGATCGGTGTGACGTTGTGGTGATCGGTGTGGCATTGTGGTGATCGGTGTAGTGATTATGATCAGTGTGGCGGTGTGGTGATCGGTGTGGCGTTGTGGTTTTGATGATCAGTGTGGCGTTGTGGTGATCGGTGTGGAGTTGTGGTGATTGGTGTGGCGGTGTGGTGACGATGATCGGTGTGGTGTTGTGGTGATCGTTGTGTTGGTGTTGTGATGATGATCGGTGTGGCGTTGTGGTTATGATTATTGGTGTGGCGTTGTGGTGATGTGTGTGGCGGTTTGGTGATCGGTGTGGCGTTGTGGTTTTGATGATCGGTGTGGCGTTGTGGTTATGATGATCGATGTGGCGATGTGGTAATCGGTGTGGCGGTTTAGTGATCGGTGTAGCGTTGTGGTTTTGAAGATCGGTGTGGCGTTGTGATAATCGGTGTGGCGGTTTGGTGATAGGTGTAGCGCTGTGGTTTTGATGATCGGTGTGGTGTTGTGGTGATCGGTGTGGCGGTGTGGTGATAATGATCGGTGTGGCGTTGTGGTGATTGGTGTGGCGTTGTGGTGATCGGTGTGGCGTTGTGGTTATGATGATCAGTGTTATAGTTGTGGTGATCGTAGTGGCATTGTGGTGATGATGATCGGTGTAGCATTGTGGTTATGATGATCGGTGTGGCGTTGTGGTGATCGGTGTGGTGTTTTGGTGATGATGATCGTAGTGTTGATCGGTGTGGCAGTGTGGTGATCGGTGTGGTGTTGTCGTTATGATGATCAGTGTGGAGTTGTGTTGATCTGTAAAGCGTTGTTGGGAACATGATCGGTGTGACGTTGTGGTGATCGGTGTGGAATTGTGGTGATCGTTGTAGTTATTATGATCAGTGTGGTGTGGTGTGGTTATGATGATCTGTGTGGCGTTGTGGTGATCGGTGTGGCGGTTTAGTGATCGGTGAAGCGTTGTGGTTTTGATGATCGGTGTGGCGGTTTGGTGATCGGTGTAGCTCTGTGGTTTGATGATCGTTGTGGTGATCGGTGTGGCGGTGTGGTGATGATAATTGCTGTGTCGTTGTGGTGAACGCTGTGGTGGTGTAGTGATCCATGTGGCGTTGTGGTTATGATCATCAGTGATACGTTGTGTTGAACGGTGTGGCATTGTGGTGATGATGATCGGTGTGGCATTGTAATTATCGGTGTGGCGGTGTGATGATCGATGTGGCGTTGTGGTGATCGGTGTGGCGTTCTGGTTATGATGATCGTTGTGGTGATCGGTGTGGCAGTGTGATGATCAGTGTGGCGTTGTGTTGATCTGTGTAGCGTTGATGGGATCATGATCGGTGTGACGTTGTGGTGATCGGTGTGGCATTGTGGTTATTGGTGTAGATATTATGATCAGTGTGGCGGTGTGGTCATGATGATCGGTGTGGCGTTGTGGTGATCTGTGTAGCGTTGTGGTGATTGGTGTGGTGATTATGATCAGTGTGTCATTATGGTTTTGATGATCGGTGTGGCGTTGTGGTGATCGGTGTGGCGGTGTGGTGATCGGTGTGGCGTTGTGGTTTTGATGATCAGTGTGGCGTTGTGGTGATCGGTGTGACGTTGTGGTGATTGTTGTGGCGGTGTGGTGATGATATTCGGTGTGGTGTTGTGGTGATGAAAATCGGTGTGTTGTTGTTGTGATCGGTGTTGCGGTGTAGTGATCGTTGTGGCGTTGTGGTTGTGATGATCGGTGTGGCGTTGTGGTGATCGGTGTGGCGTTCTGGTGATGATGATCGTTGTGGTGTGGTGGTGATCGGTATGGCATTGTGGTGATCGGTGTGGCGTTGTGGTTATGATGATCAATGTTGCGTTGTGGTGATCTGTGTAGTGTTTTGATGATGATGATCGAGGTAACGTTGTGGCGATCGGTGTGGCGTTGTGGTGATTATGATCAGTGTGGCATTGTGGTTATGATGATCGGTGTGACGTTGTGGTTATCGGTGTGGCGTGGTGGTGATGATGATCGGTGTGGCGTTGTGGTGATCATTGTGTTGGTGTGGTGATGATGAACGGTGTGGCATTGTGGTGATGATTATTGCTGTGTCGTTGTGGTGATCGCTGTGGCGGTGTAATGATCCGTGTGGCTTTGTGGTTATGATGATCGGTGTTACGTTGTGTTGATCAGCGTGGCATTGTGGTGATGATGATCGTTGCGGTTATCGGTGTGGCGGTGTGGTGATTGGTGTGGCGTTGTGGTTATGACGATCAGTGTTACGTTGTGGTGATCGTAGTGGCATTGTTGGGATGATGATCGGTGTGGCATTGTGGTGATCGGTGTGGTGGATCGGTGTGGCGTTGTGGTTATGATGATCGGTGTGGCGATTTGGTGATCGGTGTGGCGTTCTGGTGATGATGATCGTTGTGGCGTTGTGGTGATCGGTGTGGCAGTGTGGTGATCAGTGTGGTGTTGTCGTTATGATGATCAGTGTTGCATTGTGTTGATCTGTGTAGCGTTGTTGAGATGATGATCGGTGTGACGTTGTGGTGATCGGTGTGGCATTGTGGTTATTGGTGTAGTGATTATGATCAGTTTGGCGGTGTGGTCAAGATGATCGGTGTGGCGTTATGGTGATAATGATCGGTGTTGCATTGTGGTGATCGGTATGGCGTTGTGGGGATCATGATTGTTGTGGCGTTGTGGTGATCGGTGTGGCGTTGTGGTTTTGATGATCGGTGTGGCGTTGTGGTGATCAGTGTGGCGTTGTGGTAATGATGATCGGTGTGGCGATGTGGTGATCGGTGTGGTGATTGGTGTGGCGTTGTGGTTTTGATGATCAGTGTGGCGTTGTGGTGATCGGTGTGGCGGTGTGGTGACGATGATCGGTGTGGTGTTGTGGTGATCGTTGTGTTGGTGTTGTGATGATGATCGGTGTGGAGTTGTGGTTATGATGATTGTTTTGGCGTTGTGGTGATGTGTGTGGCGGTTTGGTGATCGGTGTGGCATTGTGGTTTTTATGATCGGTGTAGCGTTGTGGTTTTGATGATCGGTGTGGCGTTGTGATAATCGGTGTGGCGGTTTAGTGATCGGTGTAGCGTTGTGGTTTTGATGATCGGTGTGGCGTTGTGATAATCGGTGTGGCGGTTTGGTGATCGGTGTAGCGCTGTGGTTTTGATGATCAGTGTGGTGTTGTGGTGATCGGTGTGGCGTTGTGGTGATCGGTGTGGCGTTGTGGTTATGATGATCAGTGTTACGTTGTGGTGATCGTAGTGGCATTGTGGTGATGATGATCGGTGTAGCATTGTGGTTATGATGATCGGTGTGGTGATCGGTGTGGCGTTCTGGTGATGATGATCGTTGTGGTGATCTGTGTGGCAGTGTGGTGATCGGTGTGGTGTTGTCGTTATGATGATCAGTGTGGCGTTGTGGTAATCTGTGTAGCGTTGTTGGGATGATGATCGGTGTGACGTTGTGGTGATCGGTGTGGCATTGTGGTGATCAGTGTAGTGATTATGATCAGTGTGGCGTTGTGGTCATGATTATCGGTCTGGCGTTGTGGTGATAATGATTGGTGTGGCGTTGTGGTGATTGGTCTGGCATTGTGGTTATGATGATCAGTGTGGTGATCTGTTATGGTGATCGGTGCTGCGGTGTAGTGATGATGATCATTGTGGCGTTTTGGTGATAATGATCGTTGTGGCGTTGTGGTGATCGGTGTGTCGGTGTGGTAGTCATGATCGTTGTGGGGATGATTATCGGTGTGGCGTTGTGGTTTATCGGTGTGGCGGTGTGGTGATGATGATCGGTGGGGCGTTGTGGTGATGATGATCAGTGTGGCATTGTGGTTATGACAACAATGTCAGAACCACAGAGGCTGCAGAGGGGAGAGAGGAGGGGAAAGAGGAGGTTGCAGGAGGGGAGAGCAGAGGGGAGAGAGGAGGCTGCAGAAGGGGAGAGAACAAGCTGCAGGGGGGGAGAGCAGGCTTCAGGAAGGGAGAGAGGAGGGGAGAGAGGAGGCTGCAGGAGGGGTGAGAGCAAGCTGCAGGAGGGGAGAGGGAGAGTTCAGGGAGAGGGCGAGAGGGGGAGAAAGGAGACTACAGGATAGGAGAGAAGAGCTGCAGGAGGGGAGAGAGGAGGCTGTAGGAGGGGAGAAAGTTGGGGAGAAAGGAGGCTACAGGAGTAGGAGAGAAGAGGCTGCAGGAGGGGAGCAGGAGGTGCGGGAGCAAGCTGCAGGAGGGGAGAGAGGAGGCTACAGGAGGTGCGGGATCAAGCTGCAGGAGGGTAGAGAGGAGGCTGCAGGAGGGGAGAGAGGAGGCTACAGGAGGGGAGAGAGGAGGCTGCAGGAGGGGAGAGAGGAGGGGAGAGAGGAGGCTGCAGGAGGGAAAAGAGGAGGCTGCAGGAAGGGAGATAGAAGGCTGCAGTATTGGAGAGAGGATGCTGCAGGGAGGGAGAGAGGAGGGGAGAGGATGCTTCACGAGGGGAGAGAGGAGGATTCAGGAGAAGAGGAGAGATGAGGGGAAAGAGGAGGCTGCAGGAGGGGAGAGAGTGGCCTGCAGGAAGGGAGAGAGGAGGGGAGAGAGGAGACTGCAGCAGGGGAGAGAGGAGGTGAGAGACGAGGCTACAGGAGGGGAGAGAGGATGCTGCAGGAGGGGAGAGAGGAGGGGAAAGAGGAGGTTGCAGGAGGGAAGAGCGGAGGGGAGAGAGTAGGCTGCAGGAGGGGAGAGAGAAGGGGAGAGAAGAGGCTGCAGGAGGGGAGAGAGGAGGGGAGAGATGAGGCTGCATGAAGGGAGAAAGGGGGCTGCAGGGAGGGAGAGAGGAGGGGAGAGAGGAGGCTGCAGGAGGGGAGAGAGGAGGCTGCAGGGAGGGAGAGAGGAGGCTGCAGGAGGGGAGAGAGGAGGGTGCAGGGAGGGAGAGAGGAGGCTGCAGGATGGGAGAGAGGAGGGGAAAGAGGAGGCTGCAGGAGTTGAGAGAGGAGGCTGCAGGGAGGGAGAGGGGAGGGGATAGAGGACGCTGCAAGAGGTGAGAGAGGAGAATGCAGGAGGGAAGAGAGGAGGGGAGAGAGGAAGCTGCAGGAGGGGAGAGAGGAGACTGCAGGAGGGGATAGGGAGGTTGCATTATGGGAGAGAGGAGGCAGCAGGAGTGAAGAAAGGAGGTTGCAGGAGGGGAGAGAGGACGGGAGAGAGGAGTCTGCAGGAGGGGAGAGAAGAGGCTTCAGGGAGGGATATTAGAGGGGAGAGAGGAGGCTGCAGGAGTGGAGAGAGGAGGATAGAGAGGAGGCTGCAGGAGGGGAGAGGGGAGGCTGTTGGAGAGGAGAGGGGAGGCTGCAGGAGTGGAGAGCAGAGGGGAAAGAGGAGGCTGCAGGAGGGAGGGAGAGGAGGCTGCAGGGAGGGAGAGGGGAGAGGATAGAGGAGGCTGCAAGAGGGGAGAGAGGAGAATGCAGGATGGAAGAGAGGAGGGGAGAGAGGAGAATGCAGGGAGGGAGAGAGGACGGGAAAGAGGAGGCTTCAAGATGGGAGAGAGGAAGCTGCAGGAGGGGAGAGAGGAGACTGCAGGAGGGGTTAGAGGAGGCTGCATTAGGGGAGAGAGGAGGGTGCAGGGAGGGAGAGAGGAGGCTGCAGGAGGGGAGAGAGGAGGGGAAAGAGCAGGCTGCAGTAGGGGAGAGAGGAGGCTGCAGGGAGGGAGAGGGGAGGGGATAGAGGAGGCTTCAAGAGGAGAGAGAGGAGGAGAGAGAGGAGGCTGCAGGAGGGGAGAGAGGAGACTGTTGGAGGGGAGAGGGGAGGCTGCAGGAGTGGAGAGCAGAGGGGAAAGAGGAGGCTGCAGGAGGGGAGAGAGGAGGAGAGAGAGGAGGCTGCAGGAGGGGAGAGAGGGGGGAGAGAGGAGGGGAGAGAGGAGGCTGCAGGAGGGGAGAGAGGAGGCTGCAGTGAGGGATAGAGGAGGGGAGAGAGGAGGCTGCAGGAGGGGAGAGAGGAGGCTGCAGGGAGGGAGAGAGGGGAGGGGATAGAGGAGGCTGCAAGAGGGGAGAGATGAGAATGCAGGGAGGGAGAGAGGACGGGAAAGAGGAGGCTTCAGGAGGGGAGAGAGGAAGCTGCAGGAGGGGAGAGAGGAGACTGCAGGAGGGGAGAGAGGAGGAGAGAGAGGATGCTGCAGGAGGGGAGAGAGGGGGGAGAGAGGAGGCTGCAGGAGGGGAGAGAGGAGGCTTCAGGAGGGGAGAGAGGAAGCTGCAGGAGGGGAGAAAGGAGACTGCAGGAGGGGAGAGAGTAGGCTGCATTAGGGGAGAGAGGGAGGTTGCATTAGGGGAGAGAGGAGGCTGCAGGAGGGGAGAGAGAGGACGGGAGAGAGGAGTCTGCAGGAGGGGAGAGAAGAGGCTTCAGGGAGGGATATTTGAGGGGAGTGAGGAGGCTGCAGGAGTGGAGAGAGGAGGAGAGAGAGGAGGCTGCAGGAGGGGAGAGAGGAGGCTGTTGGAGGGGAGAGGGGAGGCTGCAGGAGTGGAGAGCAGAGGGGAAAGAGGAGGCTGCAGGAGGGGAGAGAGGAGGAGAGAGAGGAGGCTGCAGGAGGGGAGAGAGGAGGCTGCAGGAGGGGAGAGAGGAGGCTGCAGGAGGGGAGAGAGGAGGCTGCAGTGAGGGATAGAGGAGGGGAGAGGGGAGAGGGATGGCTGCAAGAGGGGAGAGAGGAGGCTGCAGTGAGGGATAGAGGAGGGGAGAGAGGAGCCTGCAGGAGTGGAGAGAGGAGGGGAGAGAGGAGGCTGCAGGGAGGGAGAGAGGAGGCTGCAGGAGGGGAGAGATGAGGGGATAGAGGAGGCTGCAGGGAGTCAGAGATGAGGGGAGAAGGAGGCTGCAGAAGGGAGAGGGGATGCTGCAGGGAGGGAGAGAGGAGGGGAGAGAGGAGGCTGCCGGAGAGGAGAGAGGAGGCTGCAGGAGGGTGAGAGGAGGCTGCAGTGAGGGATAGAGGAGAGAAGGGAGGAGGCTGCAGGAGGGGAGAGGGGAGGGGAGAGGAGGCTTCCTCTCTTCCCTCCTCTCACCCTCCTGCAGTCTCCTCTCTCCTCTCCTGCAGCCTCCTCTCTCCTCTCCTGCAGCCTCCTCTCTCCCCTCCTTTCTCCCCTCCTCTGTCCCCTTCTGTAGCCTCCTCTCTCCCATCCTCTCTCCCCTCCTGCAGCCTCCTCTCTCCCCTCCTGCAGCCTCCTCTCTCCCCTCCTCTATCCCATACTGCAGCCTCTTCTCTTCCCTCCTTTCTCCCGTCCTGCAGCCTCCTCTTCCCCGTCCCTGTGTTCAGTGGACGGGTGTAGTATGATCAACGCATGAATCCTTATCCATCCACTGGGGTTTTCTTTCACTCTATCCCTAACTCTTTCACACACACACACACACACACACACACACACACACACACACACATACACACACACACACACACACACACACACACACATACACACACACACACACACACACACACACACACACACATACACACACACACACACACACACTTAATCTCAATATTCTTGTCTCATGCAAAAAAGCAGAAAGGGAATACATTTATTCATGACTGAACAAACAATTATTTACAGTGGCAGATTGTTTGCTGTTCTTTAATATGTTTTGGACAAAGGACAGATCTTTTTGAAGCTCCTCATCCTTAGGCATTTTGTCTGACCGCTAAGGAGCCCATCTGATTGGTTTGGCGTTTGGTGTGACTGAAAATAGATTCAATGTTGAACAAGCGGGTCGGTAAATATGTCAAATCATTTAAATCAGGCGTTTTTTGGAAACCCATTGTCCCATCCTGTCGACTTTATCCATTGTCATCTTTTCCAAGCATAGTCGTTATTATTATCATTTGACTTCCAGTTGGACTTTAAGTCTCGGTAGGTCTCTGTAGTCTCTGGAGGTCTCTAGGAGGACATGGTCTGACTCGAATGACGTCCACGGCTTCTCAAATCAACGTCCTCTGAGCATTAAGAAGAACATCCCAGTCCGCTGTGTCATTGAGAATACACACCTCTGGTATGGCGACTGAAATATTAATGACCACTGCCAAGAAAACTTGCAACGTGTATTGCATCCCGGACAAAACTCCAGCCTCCCCTCTCCTTTGAGCTTAAAGGTATATTTGACTTTTTAAGATCGAAGGAGAATAAATCTGTGGTGTGCTCCTTCTCTGCCATCCTTCGCTCCGCTGGAATTGCCACTGCCGTGTATTCCGTGTTTTCCCTGTCAACCGGAACAAGTCCTCCTCTCTGAATAAATAAACTCTCCTTCCTCTTCTGCTCATTCCTTCGTTCTTATAAAGTGACATCTCTCTCAATCTCTGTCTGTCTTGGCAGGTGGCTGTTTGTTAAAGACAGTGTTCGGTACAAAGAAGGGTACAGATTTAAGAGTTTGAGAGTGCCAGGATGAAAGTGAGGGTGCTAGGATGAGAGTGAGTGCTAGGATGAGAGTGAGCGTGCTAGGATGAAAGTGAGGGTGCTAGGATGAGAGTGAGTGCTAGGATGAGAGTGAGCGTGCCAGGATGAAAGTGAGGGTGCTAGGATGAGAGTGAGTGCTAGGATGAGAGTGAGCGTGCTAGGATGAGAGTGAGAGTGCTAGGATGAGAGTGAGTGCTAGGATGAGAGTGAGCGTGCTAGGATGAGAGTGAGTGCTATGAGAGTGAGTGCTAGGATGAGAGTGAGAGTGCTAGGATGAGAGTGAGTGCTATAAGAGTGAGAGTGCTAGTAATGACGTACATTACGTATGTCATTATAATCATTGCCATTTAGACTGATTGCATTAGATCAGACTGATTAAGGTTGAGCTTTTAAAATGTCACATCGTCCACACACTGATCCGTTGGACTTCAGGTGGGTTCTGTTACGCAGCGGGGATGCAGCGACCTCCAGGCGCTCCACTCTAACCGTACGCTAACCGGACACCATCCTATTATAAACTAATCACCTGCACCTGTGTTTGATTGTATCCTGCTTATTTATTCCCTCTGCTCCCCTCACTCCCTGCTGAAACTTCCCAAGTGCTCAACGTAAGGCCTGTGTCTCAGTAGTGTGAGAGTCAGGTTCCTTCTATTCATTCTGCGAGAACGTGGTTCTCTATATTTGTTCATCTTTAAGACCGTGTAATATCCGCCTATTTACGTTGGTGTTTTGGAGACTTAGTTTCTCAACTTTATTTTCTCGTGTAAAGCCATTTTGTTCACCAGGTTTCCCTGCCTGCTGCTCCTTCTTTACGCACCACACTTGGGTCCACACCTTACCCCAATCTCAACAGGGTTGGTCCCTAATATATAATATATAATATATCCTTTAGAAGCAGCAGTACATGAACAACGTCTCCGTACAGAGTCAGTGGTCCAATGCCAGTATGATGGGAGGTGGAGGCAGCGGTTGTTCTCTGTCAGTGGTGGAATTATGGGGGAGCCCCTCCTCCCCGAAAGAGACCTGAGATTCAATGACACAACATTTGGGAGGTTCTCTCACATTCTATAACTTTTTATTTGATTTACTTCGCTTCAATCCAATCCAATGCAATTCGCAAATGTGCGTTGAATTATAGGCTAACAAAGAATGAATATATTATAATAGAATGTAATTATCATTTCAAAGTGAACCCCCCCCCCCCCCCCCCCCCATCTAAATTTGCAGTCGTCATACTTCAAATATGTACAATTATTAAGTGATTTAGATCATGAGATCAATCTCGTAATGTGTTAAATTTTTGCTTTTAGGTATCAATTCTTAAAAATAATATATCCCAGAGTTTGTTTTCATCATGATCTTATGTTAGAGGTTTCATAGGTTAGGGAAATGAGACCAGCGCAGAATGATTCCAACAGTTGACAACAATAACTGCAATAATCACATTTCCATATGCCTACATTATACCTATGTCGTTTGCGACCCCAATAAATAAAAATAACCGATCCATTATTATTTGACCGCTTTTATTCTATACAGATATTTCATTTGCTGCGCTCCAGACGGAGGCTCTTTCTCGTGTCGAGCCTCTCGCTGACAGCCAATCACGTTCTCGTTCTCATTAGTTCTTCATTGAATTCAGCTGTGCATGTAGCCCACGTGATGTCGGGCATCTGTTATTTTTTTGTGTTTGGCGTAGTTTAGCAATTTTGCAATATAGGTTAGGCCTATACCTTGTATTAGGTAGACGTTGCTCCCAAACGTGATTCAAAAAGGACCCGCTGTTGCTTATTTGTGCGCTTTTGAATTAACAATCCGGACTACGTGGCCACCACCGGGGGAGCGTCACTGAGGAACACCGCGGTGAGTCACCCCACGCTCAGTGTGTATTGGGCTGCTTGAAGTGGTCTGGTTGTGTTTGGCTGCTGGCTTCAGATCAGCCCGAAATTGTACATTAGTGCACCGCACACATCACACTATGCCCATCTCTTCACTCACAATCTATATCACGGTTATTTCCCCTCAAAGTGAACCTGGATTTGACCGCTCAGTTAATTGGGTTTTGCTCGTTGTAGTTTAAATGGAGTTGTAGCTTGTGTTTTGAGTGCAGTGTGCACACGTGTTTGTATTGGGCCTAACTGGGGACAACTAACCGACTGACTTTACCGACGCTGCACCGACAACCTCCGTGTGAACACGGGGAAGTGTGTGTGCTCTGGAAACTGGACGCAAAATGGAGGAACAGCTGCAACTATGGTGAAATAACGACGTTTGGGTAAAACTAGAACTGTTGAAAGCATAGGTTTGAAGTCGTAGGTTAAGAGGTAAGTAGACCAATTGGCGGATACAACTATTTTCGCCTATTGCTTTCTTGTTCAACAGCGCCACTGGACTACAGGACCTCCACTAGGTGAAATCAATGCTGCATCAGACAATTGAACGGCCCAGCGCCTTCTCCAGATGCTCTTCCTCCCCCAGGAATCCACAAAGACTACCTGAAATGCCACGTGTCCGAAATATCCAGGATGGAAGTCTGTCAAACCGAAATGAGTCCACGTTTGTGAATTTAAGGAAATCTCCAAGGAACTCCACAAAGAGAAGGGAGTGTTCCGTTTTTGCTCCATCCATAACCCCACTGGACCCTTCGTGTCATTTGGAAATCCGTCATACTGACTAGACTACTGACTGACTGGGGGGGGGGGGGGGTCTGTTGAGGTGTGGTTTAAGGTTGGTTCTGGCCTGGTAGAAGGTTGGCATGCGGGAATCTGAAGAGGTTAGATGCTGTACTTGCTTTACACATGCACTTGCACACTCTCCCAATTTTAGTTTTTCCTTTTCACAACTTTCAATACACTTGCAGGCTGCTGTTTGACTGCGGCTTGATGTTGAATTCTGTGCAATGTGTTAATTCTGTCCAGTGCGGTTTCATTCTGTGCAACACGATTTTATTTTGTGCAGTGCTGTTTATTGTATAATTTGCCTCTGGCGGTGACCCCTTTAGTTCAAGCCAGTCTCAACTCAAGAATGAGGGTACAGTAAATGCAACGGTGTTGGGAGCTTCGCACCAATAGCTTGGAAGCTAGTGTGCTATGTCGAACGAGACCCAAATAGAAACGATGCACTATTATTTGAGAGCTTTCATTCCCTATGGGTTAAGGTTCATATGACGCATTCGATACCTAGGCCCACACCTTCTCTTCTCGAGCGAGAAGCAGCTGCTGCTTGATGTTGAAGTCCGTGCAATGTGGTTACATTCTTTGCAATAGTTTTTTTTTTTTTCTACACTGTGCTCTCATTCCATGCATTACGGTTTTTTATTTTCTGCACTGCTCTCATTCCATGCAATACGGTTTTTTATTTTCTGCACTGTGCTCTCATTCCATGCAATACGGTTTTTTATTTTCTACACTGTGCTCTCATTCCATGCAATACGGTTTTTTATTTTCTATACTGTGCTCTCATTCCATGCATTACGGTTTTTTATTTTCTATACTGTGCTCTCATTCCATGCAATACGGTTTTCTTTTCTACGTTGTGCACTCATTCCATGCATTACGGTTTTTTATTTTCTACACTATGCGCTCATTCCATGCATTACGGTTATTTTCTACGTTGTGCTCTCATTCCATGCATTACGGTTTTTTATTTTCTATACTGTGCTCTCATTCCATGCAATACGGTTTGTTATTTTCTATACTGTGCTCTCATTCCATGCAATACGGTTTTTTATTTTCTACACTGTGCTCTCTATCCATGCAATACGTTTTTTTATTTTCTACACTGTGCTCTCACTCCATCCAATACGGTTTTTTATTTTCTGCACTGCTCTCATTCCATGCAATACGGTTTTTTGTTTTCTGCACTGTGCTCTCATTCCATGCAATACGGTTTTTTATTTTCTACACTGCTCTCATTCCATGCAATACGGTTTTTTATTTTCTACACTGTGCTCTCATTCCATGCAATACGGTTTTTTATTTTCTGTACTGTGCTCTCATTCCATGCAACACGGTTTTTTATTTTCTATACTGTGCTCTCATTCCATGCAATACGGTTTATTTTCTATACTGTGCTCTCATTCCATGCAATACGGTTTATTTTCTATACTGTGCTCTCATTCCATGCAATATGGTTTTTTATTTTCTACACTGTGCTCTCATTCCATCCAATACGGTTTTTTATTTTCTGCACTGTGCTCTCATTCCATGCAATACGGTTTTTTATTTTCTGCACTGTGCTCTCATTCCATGCAATACGGTTTTTTATTTTCTACACTGCTCTCATTCCATGCAATACGGTTTTTTATTTTCTACACTGTGCTCTCATTCTATGCAACACGGTTTTTTATTTTCTATACTGTGCTCACATTCCATGCAATACGGTTTATTTTCTATACTGTGCTCTCATTCCATGCAATACGGTTTATTTTCTATACTGTGCTCTCATTCCATGCAATACGGTTTATTTTCTATACTGTGCTCTCATTCCATGCAATACGGTTTATTTTCTATACTGTGCTCTCATTCCATGCAATACGGTTTTTTATTTTCTATACTGTGCTCTCATTCCATGCATTACGGTTTTTTATTTTCTACACTGTGCTCTCATTCCATGCAGTACGCTTTTTTTATTTCCTACAGTGCAGTTTCATAAATTATTTGCCGGTTTACTTTTTGTTGAAGCCAGTCTAAACCTACTGACGGTTGAGGGCACAGTAAAGGGTTGAAGTAAATACTACTATGTTGGAAGCTTTGCACCTGGTAGCGTGAAGCTAGTTTGCCATGTCGACTGCGACCCAATTTTCTTTATTAATGATGCATTATTGAGCGCTTTTATTC
Source organism: Lota lota (assembly GCA_026745465.1). Taxonomy (NCBI): domain Eukaryota; kingdom Metazoa; phylum Chordata; class Actinopteri; order Gadiformes; family Lotidae; genus Lota; species Lota lota. Next base: position 165,839 of record JACYXH010000404.1, on the reverse strand, counting down.
TCAATAGGTAATTCACATGCTTCACTCGATACGTAGGCCTACACTTTCTCGTCTCGAACTTCTCGCTCACAGCCAATCACATTGTCATTAATTCTTAATTGAGTTCCTCCCGCAGTGTCGCCCCGCAACTGCATATAGCTCGACAATGTGATTATGATTTATTATTTACTTATTTTGGTTTACTTTGTTGACGCCAGTCCAAACTCACTGACTGAGGGTACAGTAAATGCAACGGTGTTGGGAGCTTTGCACCCATAGTTTGGAAGCTAGCTTTGCACCCATAGTTGGCGTTTTTCCCAGTGAATATTTTTTAAATTTACATTGACTGTCTTTTAGGAATTCTGTTTGGTAACCCTAAGCACCTTCACTGGCAAAATCTGAATCGTAGTACGAATTGCTAATGAATAATGAACAGTGTACGATAAGTCTTGATTTTTATTAATTTTTTCAGGGGCAAGGTTGGCCCCTAACCCTTTAATTGCAAGAGCAGTGTTCTAGAGTTTGTCAAATCCAGGACGTGCTGGGAGCTGCAGCTGGAGGGAAGGCCAGGAGCACTACAGTTCTACAGATGCGGAAGGGTAAGACACTGGAATCCACATCTTGGGATGGTTAAATTGTTTAGGACACTAGCATCAGCATCTCCTCGTACAAACCTAAATTAATTCATACAGATGTGTTTGTTGTGATTGGCTGTTAAGAAAGCATTCCAAGCCACTAGGACGAGCATCAAGATGTATATTCCATGTGTGGTTGAGAGAGTAATATAATACAACTATTGATTATCAAAACTGCACAGTATAGACCAAGGTACATATAAAATACACTATTGACATCTGAGTGAGCTGTTGGATTGCTGGAAAAAAAATGTATATTTACATCAACAGGGAGTAAAGAAATGTCCAGTGTGCAAATGGAGCACATGTGTTTAAGTTTCAGAAGGACTGAGGCCACTCAGCTGGAGGTCCTGGCGGTGGCAGTCAGCTGGAGGTCCTTGCAGGTGCAGCTTGTGTTAAGCCCAAGTAGCTCCTCGTCCAGGAAAGGTGAACTCTTCAACCGATTAAAGGTTCATAGAGTAAATCTGAGCATCTAGGTCTGAATTTAGGAACTAGTAGTATTTTTGTCACTAGATAATTAACCTAATTAATTGGGGTTTTATCACTTGGAACTTGGTAGTGAGTGCACTAGAGTAGCAGGGTTTGGGTTTTTGGTCCACCAGAATAGGAGTCACTGGTGCTGAAGATCAGTGCTCAGGTGACGACCACCCCGCCCCCTTATTTATCCAGAGAAGGTACATAAATGTACAGCTGATGGCTTTAACGTTTTGAAACAGATCACCTGTTGCTATGGTGGTCCTCTCCCAGCAGAGACGGTAGCACCAGGGTCAAACCACCTGCTTCTTAAAGACGTGTATTAAAATCACCAAGCGGCTTGATGACTAATGGTTCTTTAAACTCAGGGCCGCGGCCCGGAGCAGAGGATGGACCAAAGGCCTGCAGTACAGCGCCCTAAAGACCACATGTGGACCCGGGTAAGATGCTTAACTTACCATCTTAATGGGATTTTTACTTTGAATATTCAACATGGTAGAATATTTGGGTAGACCCAGGTGAGCGCTTCAATAGTTACTTCATTCTAAATGGACCAAATGGCAAGGTAGCATGGTGCTGCATTTAGGAGTCTTTGAATGTCCGTCACATTTGGTGATCAAAATGTCTTCTAAATCGGCCAGCACAAATGTGAAACTGACTTTATGTTTTTCATCATTTCACTTTACAGTACGATGACTGAAGAGTTGATCTACTCCAGTGTCCTATTCCCCGTCCAACCTGAGGATCCCTGGCTACACCTACACACCACTCTGCACCCAACATAAACTCTGCCTACTCCACCCCACATCACTTTACTGTTAACTTTTAAAACAAACTACATTGTCACACCAGGTTTTGGGGAAAGTATGTTTAGCTAAATCTTTTAATTTGTCCATTTTATTTCTGTACATTGTATCTGTGAACCCATGTATTATATTTATATTACCCTTAGCTGGGAACCCTCTTAAGGGAGCGACTAAAGGGACATGGCTGGAAGCAAACCTGAGCCCTGATCTTAACCTTCTTTCTAACCCTAAGGCCTCAATTTAACCACAAATAAAATAAGACCAAAATTAGCCTATCTAACCTACCTAAATGTAGCCATCTAACCTAAACATCATAAAGGCCTAAACTTAACCTAGTACCTAAACTCGCTTACCTAAATTTAACCATCAAACCTAAACCTCTCTAAAATGCATAAACTCTTGCCTAATACCTAAACTTAAGAATCTTTAATACAATAACCAATGCCTAAACCAAACAGGGCCGAAACTTAACCATAACTAACAGTATACCCAAACACCTCTAAAATGTCCTATTTCAAACTTTATACTAAATTAACCATCCTTAATCTTAATCCCAAACTAGACTAATTTAGCGCTAAACCAGACTTGTCCCTTGGTCGCTCCACTTTATTTTAAAGGTTTCTCTTGTCCCCATCGGGGTTTTTGAGTTTTAATCCTTGAGGGCTTGAAGTGCATGATGATTGAACATTTGAACGCTTCATAAATAAACATGCTTTATATTAACCCATTTTGTTTTTGCTTTTGTTAGCTCTTTAATGTGGAATTGGTACAACTGAGCTGTTTCAGCATCCTCACGTGTGATTTCCTGTTAGAAAAATAACCATTCTCACGCTGATGTCCGCAAAGACTAGGAACGCGTTTTAACACGAGGAAGTAGTGATCGGAGGAACATGTAGGAAATGGCATGATTCAGTCCGTTCATCTGATGCTTCCATAATGATAATACTCTACTGTATGCCACACTGCTCAAGACGCAGGGAAGGGAGACAACTGAAGGGTACTAATAAAAGGGTTCTGGTTCTACTGGGGACTCTAATAAAAGGGGTGCTGGTTCTACTGGGGACTCTAATAAAAGGGGTGCTGGTTCTACTGGGGACTCTAATAAAAGGGGTGCTGGTTCTACTGGGGACTCTAATAAAAGGGGTGCTGGTTCTACTGGGGACTCTTAATAAAAGGGGTGCTGGTTCTACTGGGGACTCTAATAAAAGGGGTGCTGGTTCTACTGGGGACTCTAATAAAAGGGGGTTGCTGGTTCTACTGGGGACTCTAATAAAAGGGGGTTGCTGGTTCTACTGGGCAAATCTAATAAAAGGGATGCTGCTGAGGCTATTGGTTACCGCCTTCATCGGGAGTCACTATCCCTGTCCGGTAGCGTTTCATCGCAGCAGCTCAACTTATTGGGGTGGCCATCTCCTGGTGGGCTATGGGAGCTTCTTGTGCATATGGGGCTTCCCTGACCACCAGATCTGGTGTCTTCGTCTGAACGCCTGGCCTCTGTTTGAGGCGGCTCCTGCTTGAGAGAGTTCTTTGAAGCTTTGGTGTTGCGTGGTTTGGGGATGGGCTGATGAGGCTCTGGGCTGGTGGCTGGCGGTGGAGTTTAGGGGGAAGTGTGTGCAGAAAGAGAAGCCGGTGAGAACTGTTGACAAATAAGTAGGTATTCAGTGTATCTGTGGATGCCTACTGTTGTTCTAGGGATTGGTATTATATTGGATTGGAAACGTTTATAGCTCAGCCACTGATCGCACAAAAGTTGTCAAATTTGTAGACGACATACAGTATGTATCCCGGTAAGCAGGTCTATAAAGTTTTGTTCCGAAATTCCCATAGGGGGCGCTATAATTCACGGTCAAAGTTAAACGATCAGCATTTCCGCCGTGATAGATTAAAAAATCTGAAACTTGGTGTACATGCCTTATGTCTCATGCTGAACATGTTTGTCCTTTGGACACATAATGTCCGTCAAAATAGATTTAGCTGTACAATGAAAATGTCAGTAAAACTTCAAATGTTATTCAGAACCATAGCTTTAAATGACAGTTTGGATGTACATGATCTATGGACTTTTGATTGGGTAAAAAAAATGCCAGTTATGGCAAATTCCAAATATGCTAATGAGCGAATATTATATCAACCACGGGTCAGCATCAGCAGGTAGCAGAAACTTGAACATAGAGGGGCCCTCCCTTAATGTGTAAAATTTGGTGTCCATATCTAATTCCAGGACATCAGTAATTCCTCATAAGCGCAATGCACCACTTCGCCAATAGGGGGCTCAAATTCACACATGAATGGCAGCTGTAACATTCCATGCATTCCATATCCCACTGCAAAACGAAATTGCAAAAATAACACTTGAATGATATGTAACAATTATTAACATTAATAATTCAACATACAAACACATCAATGTCCACGATTTATTTGTTCAATGATTTCTCTAATAATCAAAAGAGGAAGGAAAGGTAAAGGCTGCTGTGTGCATGCTCCTCTGAAACCTCCATCCCCTATTCCAGAACTTTCCACGTGCTAGTATAAACCACGGAGAAAGTCAAGCTCCCCTTCTGTCTCGCTTTGGCTACTTGAGTTTATTTGAGCACGGATACATTCTCTGTGACTTTTGTTTATAACATATATTACTATATAATATGACAGAGTAATACTATTTTTATCAGCAGGGCAGGTTTTGATTTTGGCAATAAAAGTTTAGAAAACTCAATACCACAGAGGAAAATCTCCCGTCATTCCATTCATATGAAAAGGAAATGTATAAATACGAATAATAAATTATACAAACATAATACCGGTAGTATATTGTGTGTGTGTATATATAAAAGGTATAATACATTCCTTCTAAAACATTTATATGGTGTATATTATATACATATACAATTAAATGTACATGGTCTAAATGATATAGAAGCAGACCTATTCCATGGCTGCATGTCATATTGGCGTTGCAAGTGGCGTTCCATTTAGCCGAACACGGCCCCATGAGCCCACAGCCTTCCCCGGCGCGAGAGGCTGGGCTGTACCGTAGGATGGGCACTATATTAAAATGGAGAGGACCCCTGGCTGATGGAATATTGATAAATGTTTTTTTCTTTTTTGCACATTGCTCAGCGAGCAGACGGCTCGCTGCACTAAATCATACAGTTCACTTTGCGTCGTCCGGAGTCCATAACCCCCCCCCCCCCTCCCCCCCCCCTTCTTTCCTTTAATTTTTTCCTGCTCGTCGGGATATGCACTGGTATATGGTCATGGTAATATGGCGGCTCCAGCAGGCTGCCGGTGGCCCCCACGCCTCAGAGCACTTCTACCGCTGGGTGCTTTGGAGGTCCGCCTCCCTCGCTTCACCTTGCCAAGCATGAATGATCCACGTTCCATTAAACACACATCTATATTCATATTTACAGAATAAGAGACACATTCAAACCCCCATTGTGTCTTGACCTTCTGCCTCCTGAATGAAGACTGTGTTGACCTTCTGCCTCCTGAATGAAGACTGTGTGGACCTTCTGCCTCCTGAATGAAGACTGTGATGACCTTCTGCCTCCTGAATGAAGACTGTGTTGACCTTCTGCCTCCTGAATGAAGATTGTGTTGACCTTCTGCCTCCTGAATGAAGACTGTGTTGACCTTCTGCCTCCTGAATGAAGACTGTGTTGACCTTCTGCCTCCTGAATGAAGACTGTGTTGACCTTCTGCCTCCTGAATGAAGACTGTGTTGACCTTCTGCCTCCTGAATGAAGACTATGTTGACCTTCTGCCTCCTGAATGAAGACGGTTTGGCCGCTTGCAACATTAGCGCTACCATTACTACCATACTTTGGTCATAATGCCCAAACCAGCGTAAAGAATTGGAAAATGAAGACTGATTGATTCTATGTTGAGTTTGGTGTCGTCTGTCTGGGATCCATCGTGAAGGATGTCTTTAAGTAGGTGGGATGCCAGCATGCACACACACAGAGACACAAACAGACGGAGAGAAGAGAGTCAGAGAGACGGAGAGAGACAGAGAGATTAATTCTTGTCACAGGGGTCTAGACGATCTAAGAACCAGAGTGTAGCCGTCGGTTGGACGAGTTAATTCCAACTTATGAAGAAACGTTTTTATTTATTTTCTGTAACCTCTCACCTCCCTCCCTGTCTCCTCTTACCTCTCACCTCCCTCCTTGTTTCCTCTCTCCTCCCTCCCAGTAACCTCTCTCCTCTCACCTCCCTCCTTGTTTCCTCTCTCCTCCCTCCCTGTAACCTCTCTCCTCGGTGACAGTCCCAGGTTGAGGCTGCCTCCCTGGGATATAAGAAGAGTGTGTGTGTGTGTGTGGGGGGGGGGGGGGGGGGGGAGACTGGCCTCATCAGTAAAGGTCCCAGGTTGAGGCTGCCTCCTTAGGATAGAAGAAGAGTGTGTGTGTGTGTGTGGGGGGGGGGGGAGACTGGCCTCATCAGTAAAGGTCCCAGGTTGAGGCTGCCTCCTTAGGATAGAAGAAGAGTGTGTGTGGGTGAGTGGTGGGGAGCTGCTCTTATCAGTGACAGTCCCAGGTTGAGGCTGCCGTGCTGGGATATAAGAAGAGTGTGTGTGAGTGAGTGGGGGAGCTGCTCTCATCAGAAACTATCTTAGGTTGGAGCTGCCTTGCTGGGATAGACAAAGAGTGAGTGTGTGTGTGTGTGTGTGTTTGACCCATGCATCCCTCCCAGCCAGTTTATTTAGGTGACTGATTCTTCATTTATTGGTCTTTCTTTATTATTTTATCCGACGTGCATTGTTTAACGACTCTATGCCTGTGCGGGCCCTCTGCAGGCGTCCCCTAGGGGCCTAGGGGTCCCTCACTGGCTCCGGCACTGGCCTGCTTCTCTTTGGCTCCCCCTGGGGACAAAATAACAAAACATACAAAAAAAAACGTACCTTGCTCTGCTCCATCTCCTTCTCCTCCTTCTCTCGCCTCCTTTTAACCTGCAATGGAAAGACACAACAAAAAGGGTTATTACAAAGCAACATAAAAACACACAAAAACTAAAAATGATGTATGAAAAAGAAAACAACAAGAAAATGAAACAAAAGGACGAGGAGACGGTGTAGCCAGTGCACACAGGGTCGTATTGACCAACAGAAGCTGAATTACAACAAGAAAACCTAACCTCGCCAGTTGCCACCATCTCCTTTCTCCTCCTCCTACAAAAAGAAAAAAACGTAAAAATCTAAACACAAATACCTAAGTAATAAGTATGGAGAAACATTGTTATGTGTTCTAATATACACATATGTTTTAAACCTGCTTTTCCTTTATTCTTGTAAGAGCCAAATAAGGACTAATAATAATAATTTAGTTAAAAAGTCATAAGAAATGTATTGGTTTAAAATGTATAATTTAGTAATGTTTAGGTCTGATAACAGTTCAGTATTTAGAGCTTCCAGTCGGATAGAACTACGTCATAGCGTCATTGATTGGACGTAGTCAGTTTAGTTCGAAGTTAGAGACGTGGAAGCAACACAGTTTTTGGACCGTGCTTACCATGTATAAGTTTTGTGTTTTGTGTTTTAATAAATAAACATTTAAAAAGAAAACTTTTGGTCTGCTCGTGTTCGAATGCTGGTTGCATATAGACTAACTTCAAAAAAGTGGCAAAGAAGAATTAGAAGAAACGAGGTACATGCCACTATAATCAGTGTGGCGGTGTGCTGATCGGTGTGGCGGTGTGGTGATGATGATCGGTGTGGCGGTGTGGTGATGATGATCGGTGTGGCGGTGTGGTGATGATGATCGGTATGGCGTTGTGGTGATGATGATCAACTAATCAGCTCCAGCAAATGTCCTGAATCTAAGTTACCTTTGTTTCTGCCACGAGTTAATTATGAATTGTACCAAGAACAAAACATTATGTGTTTAAGCAACTCCAGTCGTCAACCAATGATATTAAAAAGCATCACATTGATGTAACACGGCATAAGAAAGTTGTATACTTCATAATGTAATTTAATTAACGTAGGAGATAAGGTGTGTCGGTCTGTCTGTCTGGGTGTTAATAATTGCATATTTCAGTAATACAATGTACAATGTTTTATTTCATGTGATAAAAGAAAATCATGTATGACTTGATGATCATAAAAGTGTAAAGAAAGAAATGTGATCATTTTCAATCCACATTTTTTTTTCTATCTACTACAAAACCCTAGCGTATGATCAATACATTATTTTGTCTTTCTGGGGGGGGCAGGCCTATGACCATGTCATATTAGAAATTAAAAGGTAACAATCTCATAGTTGCTGTGCCACATAAGCATGGATTTCTCCAACCAATCAAATTGGCTGATGACTGAACATTCCTGTTTAGTCATGATATCCCTGATGGAACGCGCCACACAGCTTCTCACACGCAGCCAGAGCTGATGGCATCCTGCCCAGACACAGTGCCCCTACCTGCTCCCCACGGGCCAGTCGTATCGCCTTCAGCGCGGCCTTCAGAAGCACATCACAGAAACATTGTTCTGTCAGAGGGCTGAGAGGGACACGCGCCACAGCACCCTGCTTTGTCCTGACAGACAGCAAAACCTCTGCGGATAGGAGCGCAAAGCTTCCAGCGGAGGACGTCTTGAAGATCACGACAGCTGATTGAGCGAGGGAGTTGAAACTGCCAAAGCACCGTCTCCTTGGTTTCCTTCCAGGTGTGCACCCCTCCACTGGAACCCATCACCAGCACAAGGTCTGGCTGTTGTGGAAGCATGTAAGAGCTCCGCTACAAGCTCAGAGTATTCTGCGCTGGAGAAGCTCCTTGGTGAAGGCCAATTAGCAATGCGCTCTCGGGTGAGACCTTGGCAGCCGCTGGACCAAGACAACACCACTTACTGTGTATGCAGGTTGCAAACTCGCTATAGGAGTCTCTCGCAAAGAGTCACCACACATGTACTGTTCGGGGTGACGAAAACGCATTGTTTCCACTGATACGGAAGCAGTTCTGACACATGCCAGTTTGCCAAATGTAGACATCTCCACCAGAGACTGTCACAAGATGGCCATCGTCTGGAGAGAGCTTGATGAAAGAAGATCACTTCTGGATCTTGTGTTCCGCCAAGCTCCAACCCTGCGCAGTCACTGTGCCGACGGCTGTGTAAAACACCTCCCCAACTTTATGGACCCCCACCTGCCAAACACCAGATTGCATTTTTTTTGGGGGGGGGGGGGGGGGGGGGGGCATACCTGCTGCACACCGGTACATCCGTGCAGAGTCCCACAGTGAGAGACATCCACGAGGAGCAGTAGCTCTCAACGCGAGGCTGTTTTGAGAAGCCTAGGAGCAGATGTGCTGCTGCGTGTGTCAAGTGAAGGAGCACACTCCACTGCTTATCTTCCACACCAGGACAAGGGAAAAGGAGTGCAGCAAAGCCGGAAAGATGTGGACCTCCGGGGATGGCGACGCAGGAATGAAAGTTGATCAGCTTCCTCGTCCACTTAACGCCAACAGAAGAAAAAAAATGCAATAAACTTTGTAGTGTGGGTTTATATTTGGGTACGGCCATGTAACGACTGGTGGAGCCAATCTTGTTGGAGTTTTGTTGTATATATATACTGTATATATATTCATTAAACATTCCTTATATTTGTAATGACACTTATACATAGGAAGGAACGAATAATAAAGAATCAAGCTGTTGGGAACTCTAGCCATGCTCTTCGTGCATGGCGATGCGTCTCATACAGCGAGAACGCACAGATTCTTGTCTTGGTACGGGCCTGTGTGCCCACAATTTGAAGGAAAACGTTTCGCTCCCAACAGCCACCAGGGCTGATGTCACCACAGCCCACTTGGAGGCGGGCCGGGCTCACTTTGGCCCGACCTCGGAGATGGTCTATCTCGGGCGCGGCACGGCACAACGCGGCACAGCACGGTTTGGTCCGGCCAACCAGTGCCAATGCAAAACGCCCTTACTTTGGTATGCAATCAATGTCATGCAACGATGGGATCGCTAAATCAAGCATCTGCTGGCTTTCACCGCTCGGTCTGGCTGAGCTGATTCCGCAATGATAGTCACACAGTAGGGTTTTATCTTGAACTCTGATTAGGTTGTATGAAGGGAATTGAAGAGGGGATATATTTATTTATTGATTCGGACATTCAAAGCAGTTCAAACAGACATTTGAGAAGTGTAACCAGTAAACCTTTATGTGTGTGTGTGTGTGTGTGTGTGTGTGTGTGTGTGTGTGTGTGTGTGTGTGTGTGTGTGTGTGTGTGTGTGTGTGTGTGTGTGTGTGTGTGTGTGTGTGTGTGTGTGATATAAAGAAAACGCTTTTTCCTGATGAATGTGCTGGTTTTCTTTATTTTGCATATAAATGTAACGTAGCTAATGTCATCCTAATATCACTGACCCGAAGACCAACAATTTGACCCGCTGTAGTTATAAGAAATGTTAGCTTTAGTTAAACTTTTTATGATTTATGGCTCTTTTGGTTATGATGTTCAATGACCATCAACCTGTCCATGTAACTTGTCATGAGAATGATCATGAGAATAATATGTCAACGTAACAATTACTCTAATGTTACAATCATATTTCTATGGGTACAAGACAGCTAGCCTACTTCAATGACTTGTTTGGCAGTTCTGTCGATCGATGGACTTAGCCTGTACTATCCCATGAAACCATCTAGGTAGGTTAGCCAAGGTTTAGCTTGGACATTTGCGATACATTGAAAAAGTTTTAATAAATTACTTTTAAGCAATGTATTCACATCATACGTCATCGAGATTATTAGTTTGGACCACAGAATCATGTCCCAGTTTGTGTTTTGTGCATTTCCCTGTGGGAAATGGCCCATCTTCAGATGTCTTTAGATCTCTACCTGCACTGTTCTTATGATAAAAGATTACTTGTTTTACAATAAGGAATAGGGGTCTGTGATTTTATTTTTTTAACATTGTAAAGTGGCACAGGACATCCAAAAGGTTGCCAACCCCTGGTGTAGTCAGTCACACTGACTTAACAAATGTTGGCATCCAGGGTGAAGTCTGTCATTACTGACTACACCAGGGGTTGGCATCCAGGGTGAAGTCTGTCATTACTGACTACACCAGGGGTTGGCATCCAGGGTGAAGTCTGTCATTACTGACTACACCAGGGGTTGGCATCGAGGGTGAAGTCTGTCATTACTGACTACACCAGGGGTTGGCATCCAGGGTGAAGTCTGTCATTACTGACTACACCAGGGGTTGGCATCCAGGGTGAAGTCTGTCATTACTGACTACACCAGGGGTTGGCATCCAGGGTGAAGTCTGTCATTACTGACTACACCAGGGGTTGGCATCGAGGGTGAAGTCTGTCATTACTGTTGTACAACTGGAAAACTTATACTCCCTGTTTGATGGGCCTTATTGAGGAGTGAATAAAAGCCAAGCTGCACCTATCTCCCTAAACTCTCTTGAGAGTCTTGAGAGTAAACCTCTCAACATTTCAGCTAAATCAATCAAGTAAGACAGTAAATCTTAATCAATAATCTCAGTTGGGTTCATATTTTGTTTATCTTTCATATTGTGCCCATCCCTTTTCCCCAAACACCATTTAATGTCTTATCTATAACATAACACTCCAGAACTCTTAAATAATACTTTTGATGATATTAGTGTCTGGTTTCCCTGATTTAATTCATAATCTAGATTGTAGTACAATCTAACAGTGTTCTAAGTGAAGGTAATATTTTAATCATGTGAAATATAAAGAACCCAAAAGTCCTATCCTTTTAGTTTACCTCGTTACACAGCAGAATAAACACTAGGGGTTGGGGCGCTACAATAGTAATATATTACATTGCCATTGAAACTCGGTTGTTTCTGGTATGGTCTTCTTCCATGGGTGGTGCTGTCTCAAGTGGTCCACAATCCAAATGTTGTGTAGTTTAGAAAACCTAGCGTATAAGTGAGAGAAGCTTTCTCTTGGACAAGGCCATCATCAACCGCTGCCCAGACAGAGCTCCACACATCCACACACACCTCGCCACTGCTGTCCCTCAAAGTTCAAAGGTCAAAGTTCTCTGTAAAAGGCACTTCGACGTCACCAAAACACAAACTTGAGTTTGGAGAAGAATAGAACGTTCACAAACTGATTGGCTGACTGTCAGAAATCGTTTTGTTTTTTTCTCGGACATGGACATGTACAACCGCTGCACATACATTAAAATAGAGTAGCGAATGGCTGTTTGTGAATGAAGGATTATGAGAAGTGGCTTGGCATTGTTTAATACATCCATGTTTGGAAACTTTAGTTTTTTAGGTAGTTTCCGTGTACGGTGACTAAAAGTAGACTCTCACTCTTTCAGAGAAAGTTTATATCCACACAAAACGGTAGTGACACAACTGCACACAGTCATGTTATCAAAAGCAACCTATATTCATCTACCGAAGTGCAAGTAAACGTGGGCTTGTATCACTGCTATCGAGATGAATGATCAATAGATTATAATTATATAACCACTATGGATGTCATAAGAGGACTGTGTGAGAAACGTGAAATAATGTTGCCTTTGCCATGTCCTACAACATGTACAGTGTCCATGGTGACTTTGACAGTTACCCGGGTGTGATTGGCGAAACAATGGCTTATTTGCAGGCTAAAAAGTCAATCCGAGTGGTTATCAAAGAACCTCATCCATAATCCGAGAAAACGGGCTGCAATGTAATCCTTTGGGGCAATGTTGTGGCCCTGTCGTTTACGTCCTATAAAAGTTCCTGTTTTTGCCATTGACTTGCTCATATCACATTATAATATTATTCAAAGGATCCCTACAGAGATATAAAACATTTTCTAAACCCATTGCTTAATCTGGTCAATTTGTTATAGTTGCCAACCAAGTCTCGCTTAAGGAGAAGTTGATGTGTGCAGTTCACACACCGCAACTTTGAATTAGGCATTGCAGGCCAGTTCAGGCGCCATAGTTTGTAAGCCGTTGGAAATGGAGCATTTACGGGGATATTCAGTTGGTTGCAATCGGCAAGCTAACCGCTAGATGCCACTACATTCTACACTACACCTTTAACTGCTCTTGGCGCTTTTGATGTGCTTTTGGTGTTTTGGGGGACTGGAATGGGGGTAGGCTATTTTCTTGCTATGAAATAACCTAACTAATATATTTAATTACATATTTTCTAAATGAACTATGAGCTACATTTCTGTTTGGAATCCCCCAGCCCACCAGTTCTCATACATATGCATTTATAAACTTGTTTACGGCCTATGACCATCATTTCATTTGCTGTGACATGCATGCATTTTTCCTGTATTTTATACATGAACATTGTAGCAATGTCCAATACTACACGCCACCTAGGTGGCTCCCATACTCCACCTAGGTGACTTTCCTCAGGGTCCTCCAAACGAACGGACACAGGGTGGTGATGTTGAACCGGTTTATTGTAAAGGTTGCATCGAATGAAGTATGCAGATGGTGCTCCATGCTGCCATGCCGGAGAGCTCTCCCTGAGTGTGTGTGGTGGTGGCTGGTTTAACCTGTGCACACTGATTGCTCAATGTGCAACTGGTGTGCAGCCCCAACCTGCCCCAGAGTCCAATCAGTCTGACTCGGGCCAGGTGAGGCTGCTAAAACCAGCCACCATCCACACACACTCCCACAAACATGATCGTACCATATGAACACAATGAAATGATTGGATCTTGGTTTGTGATAGGAATGTCACGCAATAGTGTGTGTGGGTGGGTGTGTGTGTGTGTGTGTGTGTGTATGGGTGGGTGGGTGGGTGGGTGGGTGGGTGTGTGTGTGTTGGGTTGGTGGGTGGGTGGGTGTGTGGGTGGGTGGAAGGGTGGGTGTGTGTGTGTGTGCGTGAGTCTAAATAAAATATGTCCCTGATATTCTAGGATGTGTCGTAAACATGGATGCAGTGCATGCATGCAGTGCAACGCGTGCATGCATGCAGTGCAACGCGTGCATGCATGCAGTGCAACGCGTGCATGCGTGTGTTTCTAGCAATAGTTCTTCCACTCCTTTATACAAAAATGGACTAATTCAAACACATTGTAATATGGGTGTAATTCAGGATATCAATATTTAGATATTGGCCATCACAGAGTTTAACAATTATCTGGACAGGTTGGACAACCGCGGAGTCTGAGTGCTACCTTGTCGGCTGCTAAGTTAGGTTTGCTCCATCAGACACCTGTTATTTCTGCAGTCGCCGTGCCACTGGACTTGGAGTTGACAGTGGCACTGGTTTCATGGCACGTGGGTTCTTCTCTGATGAAGTTGAAGTGGCTGCGAAGAGTTTGATTCATGCTGGACCTGAAGTCACGGCCCAAACACACATAGAGAATGGGGTTGATGCAGCTGTTGAAATACGCCAGGCAGAGAGACAGTGAGTGTGCCATGTTTATGTTGGGCCGATGCGGAGAATATCGATTGTTCAAAGTTATCAGAATATCTGTAATGTGCAGTGGCAGCCAGCAAAAGAAAAAACTGGTGGAGACAGCGATGATGACCTTCAAGGTGCGTTTCGAGCGGATATTTCCGGACATAGCACTGGCTCTTTTGTACACCGCGATATGGCTGAACACAATGGCCATGAAGGGAAGCAGGAATCCAGAAACAAAACGGAAACCGACGATGATCTGGGATTCGACCTGAGAACGCTTTCCCAAACACTCCTTCTTTGTTCCCCAATCCACCTCCCTGGTGAAGAGCAGCTCTGGAATGGTAGCCAACAGTGCCAGGAGCCAGGCTCCCACACAGGCCCAGACCGCCTGCCGAGGGTGCCTGTTGTTCTGGCACCAGACGGCCCAGTTCACCAGCATACAGCGGTCCAGGCTGATCAGGACCAGCAGCAGAACGCTGCAGTGCATCACCAGGTAGAACAGACTCTTCAACAGCGTGCAGGCGATGGGGCCAAAATGCCAGTGGTCGTCGTGAGCCAATGGCACCATTAGGATCGGGAGGAAGAGGCAGCACAGAAAATCAGCCAGGGAGAGATTGAGGAACCAGATGGAGGTGACGGTGCGAGACATGCCGAACCCCGTCACCCACACTACCAGAGCATTACCGGGAACGCCCAGGATAAACACAAGCCCGTAGAAGACCAGGGTCACTATTTGGATGGGCCTGAGTTCAGGCACCAGGATATCTTCAAATGGGTCGTAGTCCATAGTACCATTGAAAAAATAATAATCCATGGTTGGTGTAAACTGTTGCATGGAGAAGAATTGCTGGTCAAATGAAAACAATTTAAACTAAGCGCACCATATCCACAGACATGCATGTAGGCTAGAAACAGCTAAACATAGTTACTATCCTCAATCATGTTCAAAATGTTTCTCCTAAAGAAAGAAAGAAGAAATAAACTATAATCAATCATGCATTAATATAAGTCTTATAAATTGTTTGAAAGTAAAATCTTATAAAATTAAAAAACATTGATTTTATTCATGTTGGATAAATAGTCAGAAAAGTTTTAAAACATCTTTAATTTAATAAAGTTTTAACTTACAGCTTCAGGATCAATTTTTTTGTTGGTTAAGATCTGCACTGCACGACAATGAGACTCTTCTCTCTTTGAACAGAGCAACTTATATATGGTACATGGACACAAACACACACAGACCCCTTCCTGTATTTCTCAATGTGTATGTGTAAATGTGTGGTGTGTGTGTGTGTGTGTGTGTGTGTGTGTGTGTGTGTGTGTGTGTGTGTGTGTGTGTGTGTGTGTGTGTGTGTGTGTGTGTGTGTGTGTGTGTGTGTGTGTGTGTGTGTGTGTGTGTGTGTGTCTGTTATATGAAGAAATGTTTGCTGTGTTGTTGAACTAACCAAGCTCTCTAAAATAAAAAAAGGGAAATCAGCAAAGAAAAGATCTCAAGACAGAACATGACAATGAGTGTGAGTGTGTGTGCGTGCATGCGTGCATTTGAACAGAGCAACTTCTATAGTGTACATGTAAAAGGCTGTTGCCTCCGCCATGTCCTACAACATGTACAGTGTCCATGGTCGTTCGGGGAGGACGGGGGGGGGGGGGGGGGGGTTCAGTTGGTTGCAATTTGCATCCCCATTGCCACCTCAATCTTACACACTGGACCTGTAAATGAAAACTTCTGAATTTTAACCCCCTTTTATTTTTACCCTGTTTTCCGATCGTTTTGGTTGTAACTAACTAATTTGGCAACAACAATTTGTGAAATCGGTCCAAAATTTAGCAAGAACACTGCAGCCGTAATCCGCGAAAATGGGCTGCAATGTAATCCTTTGGGGCAATGTTGTGGCCCTGTCGTTTACGTCCTATAAAAGTTCCTGTTTTTGCCATTGACTTGCTCATATCACATTATAATATTATTCAAAGGATCCCTACAGAGATATAAAACATTTTCTAAACCCATTGCTTAATCTGGTCAATTTGTTATAGTTGCCAACCAAGTCTCGCTTAAGGAGAAGTTGATGTGTGCAGTTCAGAAACCGCAACTTTGAATTAGGCATTGCAGGCCAGTTCAGGCGCCATAGTTTGTAAGCCGTTGGAAATGGAGCATTTACGGGGATATTCAGTTGGTTGCAATCGGCAAGCTAACCGCTAGATGCCACTACATTCTACACTACACCTTTAACTGCTCTTGGCGCTTTTGATGTGCTTTTGGTGTTTTGGGGGACTGGAATGGGGGTAGGCTATTTTCTTGCTAGGAAATAACCTAACTAATATATTTAATTACATATTTTCTAAATGAACTATGAGCTACATTTCTGTTTGGAATCCCCCAACCCACCAGTTCTCGTACATATGCATTTATAAACTTGTTTACGGCCTATGACCATCATTTCATTTGCTGTGACATGCACGCGTATCTCCTGTATTTTATACATGAATTTGATCGTACCATATGAACACAATATTCTTAACAACCACTTAAATGATTGGTTCTTGGTTTGTGATAGGAATGTCACGCTGTGATGAGGTAAATTAATGTTTAGGGTGTAAGCAAGCACAGTTCACATTGCTTACAAGTTTATGAGTTCTATGTAAAGTGTAATTTACACAAACCCAGATGAAG
This sequence comes from Lota lota, assembly GCA_026745465.1. Lineage (NCBI taxonomy): Eukaryota > Metazoa > Chordata > Actinopteri > Gadiformes > Lotidae > Lota > Lota lota. The sequence continues at coordinate 148,926 of JACYXH010000404.1, read as the reverse complement.
AATAATCCCCTAAATATTGCACTTCAGATATTTACTATTTTAAAGAGAAATGATTTAGTCCGCTTTTACCCCAAACCCCAGCACATTCATTGTGTAGCAGGTACAAATAGTTGCTGGCCCTTTAAGAGTGGAGCTGAGGTGAACGCGCAGGAGGGAGAGAGGGACGAGCGGCTAGGACCGAACGGTAACGGTGTGGAGGTGCACTGCGGCGCCTGAAGTGATACTTTTAAGAGTTATATTTCAAGTAGGCTACGCCGTCTAGGCTTCGCCTTATGGGCTTGTCCCGTGCGCGCACTCTCGTGCACTGAAAATCTTTCAGCAATGCACCAATCAACGTGGGCACCGCCCACACTTCCCACGACACCGTGTATGTTACGCAGCGCACAGCTGTGTTCTCTCTCTCTCTTTTTTCTTTAAGCATTTGCACTAACTAAAATCGGAATTAACCATGATGACTTCATGCAGCAGCGGCGTGGCGGAGCCAGCGGAGTTACGGCCCCTTTCAGGGCCTCTCTGCTCCTCTTGCCCGGCTATCCTCTCTCCGGACGACGGGCACGTTATGTGCTTCCGTTGCCTCGGTGCGTAGCACGCCATGGCAGCCTTGTCGGGCTCCGGTTCCTGCGCCGGTTGAACCACCCTACCTCAAGAGGTGCTCCTCTCGAGGCGCCTTTTCTTTTCCCCGTCGGTGGAGCTTGCGGACGCCGTCGATATTTTCGATGCCGTGGCAGCACCGGGGGAGGACGAGGACTACGACCTCGACGTGGACTCTGCGTCGGGGACTTCCTCAAGGCCTTCGGGGGTTTTGCCCCCGGAGAAGCCGCACCTTTTCGCCGACCTGTTCGGCGAAATCATGGGCGAGGCAGCGGCCATCAAGGGCATCGCCATGCCACCTCCACCGCCCTCCCCGGAACTGGACGATATGCAGGGTGTCTATTTTAGACCTCTTTTGTCGACCAGACGGCCTACCCTATGCCCTCTGTTCCTACCCGTCCAGCGGTATCTTATCGCGGCGGCTGACGGTGTTCGCCGATTTCACCAGGGTGGAGGGGTGGTCCACCACACAGGCGAGGGGGATACGCCTGGAGCCTCCTATGGCAGCGCTCCTCTGTCCGGGCGCAGGATGGCGTCCGAACGAAAAGCCGCTGCCCCCCGACCACCTTTCTCAAGCAGCTCGCTGCCTTGGGGGACAGATCTTTTGTCTGTGCCTCACAAGCTGCGGCGGCTGTGAATAACATTGCCCTATTTTCCTCTGCCCTGTCGGCCATAACAGTTGGCATGGATTCGTTCGGGCAGAACGACGTGGAGAAGGTCACTAGATTCTCCGGCGCTATCCTCCAGCTTTGCCAGCCGGTGGCGGTTACTGCCAGACGTCAGATGGAGTGGGCGACCATGTCATCGAGCCCTGTGGCTGTCCTTCACCTCTGTTCCTGACAGAGAAAGGGCGGGCCTTATACAGGGTCCATTAGCCGCGGACGGGCTTTTTGGACCTTGGTTCGCGGAGGTTCTCGCCCACCTTCAGTCCGTCCGTGAGAATCGTTCCCGGTTCGGACCGATTCTCACGGGCTCCTCCTACCAGGCCAGCGGGAGCAGTCGGGCCAGCAGGAAGCGGGGTTGACCACGTGTTCAACGGGCCAGGACGCCGCCTCCAGCGCCGACGCCATCGCCGCCTCCGCAGAAGCGCCAGGCAGCGAAGGGGCAGAAATCACGGAGGCTGGCGCCCACACGGGCACCCCCTCCCAAATAAAGATTTAAAAGCCTGTTCGACCGAACGGCAGTACATCTTTCAAGACCTATGCCTTTTAAGCCGACCGCGCCCTGCGCCTGTCGTGCATTCCTGTTCCCCTCAGCCTCTCCCTCCCTCTCAGCTTAGTGGCTGTGGGGCGGCGGCTAGGCGGTGTAGTATAGTCAGGGGGTCGCCCGCTTCTATGCGGCGTCCCCTTGCGCTTCATGAGCGGGTTGAAGACTCGTTGCACGAGGCCGTCTATGTGGCTTCGTGTTACAGTCTTCCGGACCCCGACTTTGCCCCCTCAACCTCCGCTCTACAGTCTGATGACTGTGGGGAGACGTCGGAGCTGTTAGCCGTAGGCACGGCGAGCGAGCAAGCTGTGAGTTGGCCCTCTGCAGCGGGTTTCCCTCTGCAAGGGGGCTGTCTCTGTCGTTCCCCCCCTCGAGTCACGCCTAGGGTTTTTCTCCCGCTACTTCCTGGTTCCCAAGAAGTCAGGGGAGATGAGACCCATTCTGGATCTTCGCGTCTTCAACAATTCTGTTGCCGTGAGGAAATTCAGAATGCTCACCACCAGAGCGTTGCTCCGGTGTGTGAGAGAGGGCGACTGGTTGACATCCCTGGATCTCAAGGATGCGTTCTTCCACGTCCCCATTCTCCAGGCTCACAGGAAATTTCTCCGCTTCGCCTTTACGGGCGTGGCGTACGAGTACCAGTGCCTGCCATTCGGTTACTCCCTGGCCCCACTCACTTTTTCAAAGTGTGTAGAGGCAGCGCTGGGGCCGCTCAGGCGTCAGGGAAAGAGAGTTCTCTTTTACCTCGACAACTTACTGATTCTGAGCGACTCAGAGGAAGCTGCGAGAAGAGACACCGTGACGGTGATAAATCATCTCTCCTCGTTGGGTTTCGCCATCAACTGGGTAAAGAGCTCTCCGCTCCCCAGCCGCCGGCTAGTCTACTTGGAGCCTTGCCTAGACTCAGTCACGTTCACAGCGACGCTCTCGCCTCCTCGGCGAGATGCCGTCCTGTTGGCGCTCTCCCGTTTTCACGCTCGCAGAAGCGTGACCGCACTGTCCGTCATGCACCTGTTGGGACTGATGGCAGCTGCTCACCATGTGGTGCCCCTGGGTCTGCTCTTTATGCGCAGACTACAGCGGTGGTTTGCTCGCCATAGATTGGACCCCAAGCGACACAAGCGCAGGTTACTGTCTGTACCTCGCTCGGTGTTGCCAGACCTGAGATATTGGGGGAGTTCCCCGGCTCTTCTCAGAGGGGTTCCCCTAGGCAGAGTCATGTCTCACGTGGTGGTCTTCACGGACGCCTCGTTGACGGGTTGGGGAGGAACGTGCCTTTCCCACTCGGTCGGAGGCGAGTGGCCGACGCTCCCCGCTCCACACATAAATGTGCTGGAGCTCACCACGGTGAGGAAAGTGCTTGTACATTTCTCTCACCTGGTGTACGGCCGCCACGTTTTGATCCGAACGGACAACGTGTCAGCGGCGGCATACATAAACAAACAAGGGGGAGTGCGCTCCGCTGCTCTCCACCGAGCAGCAGTCGAGCTCTGGCTGTGGGCTCACCAGAACCTGCTCAGCCTGAGAGCCCTGCATATCGCGGGTGCCCTGAACTTTGGGGCGGACCTCATGTCTCGCGGCGGTCCCCGCCGAGATGAGTGGCGGTTACATCCCGACATTGTCAGGCTGATCTGGCAGAGGTTCGGGATGGCTCAGGTGGACCTTTTTGCGTCCAGAGAGAACACCCACTGCAGTCTGTGGTTCTCTCTCAGCCCTCAGGATCTTCCCCCGTTGGGGGTGGACGCGATGGCACACACACCGTGGCCGCTCTTATATGCGTTCCCGCCGCTTCAACTAATCCATCCGCTCCTGGAGCGGGTCAGGCAGGAGGGATTGTCCCTCGTTCTAGTGGCCCCGGAGAACCGCTCAACTCTGTGGTTCCAAGGGCTAGCGGCGCTCTCTTGCACGGAGCCGTGCCTGGTACCGATCAGACTGGACGCGCTTTCACAGGCTCACAGGACGGTGCACCACCCGCCCGTTGTGACGGGTCGGTAGTTGGTTTGGCTTCTGAGAGGTTGATTCTGCAAGGCAGAGGTCTGCCAGCGTCAGTTATCAACACTATTCATAGTGCTCGCGCGCCTTCCACTTCCCCCCTTTACGCGGCGAAGTGGGGCGCTTTCTCTACGTGGTGTGACCTCAACCACGTTATCCCATCTCTCTGTGAGGTGGGAAGCGTGCTTGGGTTCCTTCAGTGTTTACTGTCAAAGTCTATGCGGCAGCCGTTTCGGCTGGCCACGCAGGATATGACGGAAAACCGGTTCTCAGTCACCCACTAGTCAAGAGATTCTTGCGTGGGGTTAGACGTGTTAAACCTGTTTTCTCGTGTGCTTACGTTGGGATCTTCCCACCGTGTTGCGGGGTTTATCCAAGGACCCTTTCGAGCCTCTGTCTCAAACCCCTTTGGATGTTATTTCCTTTAAAACGGCGCTCTTATTGGCTTTGGTTTCTGCCAAACGTGTCGGTGAGTTGGCCGCACTGTCTGTCAGCCCGAGCTGCTTGTTATTGAACGAGGACAGCTCCTTCGCGCTGCTTAGACCCAATCCTGCGTCCCTCCCCAAGAACATATTCAGTTCTTTTCGGTCGAGGGATTTTGTGCTTAAGGCTTTTCACCCCCCGCCTCATACTAGTGAAGCGGATGCGGAGTTGCATCTCCTGTGCCCGGTGCGGGCATTGGCTATGTACGTGAAACGATCAGCTGAGTTTTCGCTCCACACAACCGTTTGTGTGTGATAGCGACGCTGCCAAGGGCCGCGCTTTTTCTAAATAGCGTCTGCCCCGCTGGATATGTGAGGGTGTCTGCTTAGCCTACACCCGGCAGGGCTTAGCATCACCTTTGGGTGTTAGACCTCACTCTGCACGAGGGATGGCCGCTTCGTCGGCCCTATTCAAGGGAATTTCGGTAGAAGACATTTGCGCGGCTGCGTCATGGTCTTCCCCCGATCCTTTTATTCGTTTCTACATGTTAGACATGTCCAGGTACTCACTCGGCCGCTCTGTGTTGGAGTCGGGCTCCCTCTCCACGAATTAGATATTGGTCTATCGTTCATCAGAGCCTGTTACGCTCGTGATGTCGCTCAGCTTCATTCTCTCTCCGCTGTCACCCGGTGGTGTTCCAGCGTGGGTACTGAGCTCAGGAGTGACAGGTTATTATTACTCTGATTACGGTTCGTAACCTGTGTTTTATATCCTGCCCTCTATTATTAAACATTGCACAACAGGTTTCCTCCTGTCGCCTCTTTGGCGTAGGTCGGAAGGGCCTTGTTGCTCATTGCTATTGGTAGCTTGGTTTTCTTCCTAGCTCCGCCCCTATGGTAGCAGACGTAGGAGAAGCCTTGTTGCTCTGCATTCCCCCTTTTTCATGTTCATTGAAATACGGGTCAGAGTTACAGACTCACTCTATTCTCTTTAACATCGCTTTGCGTGTTTTTGAGAATTCAGGGTTTCTTATTTAGCTGTTGTGTTTTGCACATCTTCGGCTTATTGAGTCTGATGTGCCCTGTGACTTAGGTCTTTATTTTTGTGACTTGGGTCCAGGAGGAGTACATTTATCGCAGCTTCACCTTAGCCCATAAGGCGAAGCCTAGACGGCGTAGCCTACATGAAATAGAACGATAGTTATGTTATTATAACTCTAGTTCTATGATTGTAGGCGTAGCCGTCTAGTTTCCCACCTGCTGTACCCTCCAAATGCTGAAAGAATAGCTGGGAGGACGAACACAGCTGTGCGCCGCGTAATATACACGGTGTCGTGGGAAGTGTGGGCGGTGCCCACGTTGATTGGTGCATTGCTGAAAATTGTTCAGTGCACGCGAGTGCGTGCACGGGACAAGCCCAGAAGGCGAAGCCTAGACGGCTACGCCTACAATCATAGAACTACAGTTATAATAACATAACTATCGTCATCAAGTGATCAGATACGTGTCCTAAAGTCCGTAACGCGGTTATGTTTAGGTCTCCCGTTTACTTTGCGCGTGTGAGCAACAAAACCGAGCTCCAGTGAACCAAAGGGAGAGTTAGCTTTAGTTTTCTAACTGAGCTGCAAAGCGACGCACAGACACAGACTAGCTACACGGAGGAGGACGGCTGGAAAAGCACTCAAGTGTGAGTCTAGTGCTGGTGTTCATATCGTCTAGGTAGCTAGAAGTGCTAAAGTTAACTTTACAAGAATTTGGTGTAGTGAGAGCTAGTTTGAACGTCGTGGATATCGGGGAGAGCTGGGTTAGGACGCTACCGCCAAACTTCCCCCACTTCGTGTGTGAACAGCGGGGAAAGAGGCCATCTCAAGTTCGTAGCGGTGAGCCATCATCACGCAGAGGGAAAACGGCGGCTTTTCCTCCACGGGTGCGACGGGTTCCTTAGGAAGTTTACCCTGCCAGCCATCAGACATCCTTCAAGTGCGATCTCTGCTGTTTTTGGGTAATATCTGCACCACACTTGGCTATTAACACTGACGACACAAGATACTGTGAGCAGTCAGAGCCGAACTGTGAACTGGACCAACTGACGCCGCGCTTGTGCTCTTGCACACGCACGCGCACACACGCATGCGCACGCACACACACGCGCATTGCACTGGAAGGGACATCAGACTGCTAAAGACCGAGAAAGAGACAAAAACTGTCGGCTCATTCATATTGACAACACCCACACTGGAAACCAACGTTTTTTCTCTATGTTTAATCACTGTTGAAGTTAACAATGAGAATGGTTTCATGTTATATGCCTGTCATGAGGTAATCATATTTTTGAGAAGGGTTATGGTCTGTGTGTAAGGTTAACATAACATGTTATCTCTACATGAAAAGGGTTGTGTTCATTAATGATTGTTAATAGTGAACTCACACAGTAAACAAAGGTGTTTATTCCAAAATACAAACAAGGTATTTTATTTCATGTTTCATATATTCATATATTACTTACCTGGGGGTAGGGGCGCCTCGCCTGTTTGGCTAGGTTTACGTAAAGCAGGGCAGTGTCGGGTTCACTCAGCATCTCCTATATACACTGCACACATTTCAGAGGGCCACCATATGATCTGAATCCCGCTTTACTATTCCTAAGAAGCTGATGCTAGTCCAGGCTGCTAAACAGTGGACAACCTGCTCATTTATCTGGACACTGAAGCCATAGGCATTGGGTGTGGGGGACCTAGATCCCGTCCCGCTCAGTCCTCCCCAGACTAAGTACTGTGTTACCCCCTACAAGGCGGCGGCAATCATCCCGACCACTACAGTTGCCATAACGACGTTAGGGTCTGGCAGCTGAGCTGCTGTAACTTGATTTGTTTTTTAAGCGTAAACTAGGATCCGCTGGCTAGGGAAGAGACACATAATGACCACAAACCCATTCAGGGTGATGGAAGACCCCTCCGCCTCACGTCAGGGTCCTGCATCACACTATCAGGGTATATGTTGTGATAATGACCAGCTCGCTTTACATTATCTATTTCGATCCACACCTCTACCACAAACACTTCCACAGGCCGTGGTATGATTAAGCAATAAGCCACGAGAGGCTGTGGTTTACAGGGATTTTAGAACAGATAGTGATAGTGAAGAAAATCCACGGCCACAAGTGACTTATGGCTTTTATAAAACAGTTACTGAATCGGTTACGACAGACTACCTAGTAAGGTTTCACAAAATGAACACAGCAACAACATTAGCAATCATTTATTGAAAACAAATCGTCATTCTTCCAACAAGCAATACATGAGCAGCCCATCCAGGTACTCTGCCCTTGCGTCGTACCCCCGCCACTTTTTGGGTAAAAGTAGATCGCTATTTGACTGGCGGTCAATTCAAATTCCGAGGTCTTTGCAAATTGAATAGCATAAAATAAGAATACCTTATTGCTTTTTAGCTTTTAGGAGCTCAAATCATATGGCCAGTCAGGCAAACAATTATGTTATTTGGTTGACGAGCTAAAGAACATTTTAGAAAGGGAGTTTAAAAAGTGAAATATGTGTCCTTTCAGTCTGCCTCAATCAAAGTGGACGAACAACCCCCCCCCCCCCCCCCCCCCCCAGTGGATCGCCTGAAGCTACAGATCTCTTCATGTACTGCCATTTGCTCTTTGGGGAAGTAAAGAAAATCATAAATTGTTTTTTTTTAACTTGCAAAATAAAACGCAGCTGCTTTTAGGCATGGTGCCTCTAGTTTTTCAAATTTAGCACTGTCCCTTTTACAATGCTGTTTTTCACCCAAAGTGGTTCTGAGTCTGTCTGTTATCTTTATATGGTGCATTCCATTTAAACAGGGAATTCTGAGTTTCTGAGTTCCCAATCGGAAATTTCTACTGGAATGCACCCTGAAGTTGGATTTCCGACTCGGAAAGTCTGAAAAACCTAACAACCCCGACCTCAGCATCCTAGATGGAGCCGCACACCAACAGTATTGAAAGCTTTAGTTATATTCTTTGTATTAGCAATTCTATCTTTATGTCAAATTAAATCAGTCGTACACAAAGAACTGGCCTACTTCTATCTGTAGACATGTTACAGGGTTTGTATGCGGAAAAATATCAGGCTAAGTGTAATGCACAATCAACTGATATTGCAGACAATAGCTAACCTGGCTAGATTGCTAATTATTACAGCATCTAGGTTTTCCAACTTGCTGGAACGTGTTCAACTCAGGTATGACGTCATTCCCTGCTCTTACTTCCGAGGTAAATGGAATGTAGCAATGATTCCCCAAGACAGCAAAATAGTTGCCAAGCAAGCGCATTAATAATATACATTAATTGTTATGTGGTCAAAGGTGTAATACAATACAATGTAATACAATAGATATTACAAAAAAATTAAGTGGGTGTCGATGTGTGTGTGTGTGTGTTGTGTGTGTTTGTGTGTACATAAAGTATGTTCCTGATATTCTAGGATGTGTCGTAAACATGCATGCAGTGCAACGCGTGCATGCGTGTGTTTCTAGCAAAAGTTCTTCCACTCCTTTATACAAAAATGGACTAATTCAAACACATTGTAATGGGTGTTATTCAGGATACCAATATTTAGATATTGGCCATCACAGAGTTTAACAATTATCTGGACAGGTTGGACAACCGCGGAGTCTGAGTGCTACCTCGTCGGCTGCTAAGTTAGGTTTGCTCCATCAGACACCTGTTATTTCTGCAGTCGCCGTGCCACTGGACTTGGAGTTGACAGTGGCACTGGTTTCATGGCACGTGGGTTCTTCTCTGATGAAGTTGAAGTGGCTGCGAAGGGTTTGATTCATGCTGGACCTGAAGTCACGGCCCAAACACACATAGAGAATGGGGTTGATGCAGCTGTTGAAATACGCCAGGCAGAGAGACAGTGAGTGTGCCATGTTTATGTTGGGCCGATGCGGAGAAGATCGACTGATCAAAGTTATCAGAATATCTGTAATGTGCAGTGGCAGCCAGCAAAAGAAAAAACTGGTGGAGACAGCGATGATGACCTTCAGGGTGCGTTTCGAGCGGATATTTCCGGACATAGCACTGGCTCTTTTGTACACCGCGATATGGCTGAACACAATGGCCATGAAGGGAAGCAGGAATCCAGAAACAAAACGGAAACCGACGATGATCTGGGATTCGACCTGAGAACGCTTCCCAAAGCACTCCTTCTTTGTTCCCACATCCACCTCCCTGGTGAAGAGCAGCTCTGGAATGGTAGCCAACAGTGCCAGGAGCCAGGCTCCCACACAGGCCCAGACCGCCTGCCAAGGGCGCCTGTTGTTCTGGCACCAGACGGCCCAGTTCACCAGCATACAGCGGTCCAGGCTGATCAGGACCAGCAGCAGAACGCTGCAGTGCATCACCAGGTAGAACAGACTCTTCAACAGCGTGCAGGCGATGGGGCCAAAATGCCAGTGGTCGTCGTGAGCCAATGGCACCATTAGGATCGGGAGGAAGAGGCAGCATAGAAAATCTGCCAGGGAGAGATTGAGGAACCAGATGGAGGTGACGGTGCGAGACATGCCGAACCCCGTCACCCACACTACCAGAGCATTACCGGGAACGCCCAGGATAAACACAAGCCCGTAGAAGACCAGGGTCACTATTTGGATGGGCCTAAGTTCAGGCACCAGGGTATCTTCAAATGGGTCGTAGTCCATAGTACCATTGGAAAAATAATAATCCATGGTTGGTGTAAACTGTTGCATGGAGAAGAATTGCTGGTCAAATGAAAACAATTTAAACTAAGCGCACCATATCCACAGACATGCATGTAGGCTAGAAACAGCTAAACATAGTTACTATCCTCAATCATGTTCAAAATGTTTCTCCTAAAGAAAGAAAGAAGAAATAAACTATAATCAATCATGCATTAATAATTGTCTTATAAATTGTTTGAAAGTAAAATCTTATCTTAAGAATAAAAAACATTGATTTTATTCATGTTGGAGAAATAGTCAGAAAAGATTTAAAACATCTTTAATTTAATAAAGTTTTAACTTACAGCTTCAGGGTCCATTTTTACATTGGTTATGTGCTGCACTGCATGACAACGAGACTCTTCTCTTTGAACAGAACAAGATATATATGGTACATGGACACAAACACACACAGACCCCTCCCTGCATATTTCTCAATGTGTGTGTGTGTGTGTGTGTGTTTTTTTTTGTGTGTCTGTTATATGAAGAAATATTTGCTGTGTTGTTGAACTGACCAAGCTCTCTAAAAATAAAAAAGGGAAATCAGCAAAATAGTGATCTCAAGATGGAACATGGCAATCAGTACACAGCAAAAACAGCATTGTTGAATTTCCAGTGTTACATACTATAGTGTTGCATAGAGTTGATATCAGAGTTGATAAAAAATGTTTTCTACACTGATGTTGATCAAATATTTTAGGTAAAGTGTTAAGGTTCGAACTGAAGACCCAAACGCAAGACACAGACGGGGAAAAGGTTCAATGGATTTACTATCAATAGTTCAGGCAAGGGGTAGGCTAGGCGGATAGTCAGGCAGGCGAGGGTAGTTAGCAGGCGGGCATCAGCAGACAGTGGAGAGAGCAGGTGGGTAGTCAGACAGGCGAGGGGTCCGGTAACAGGTAGGCAATCCAGAAGGCGAAGGGGGCGGGGGGGGGTAGACAGGCAAGGATCCGGGGAAGGGCTGGGCACAAGGAGAGGCAAGGTTAGGAGCAAGCGAGAAGAAGGGAAAACAGGAATTCAATATGCTGGAATGAGGTACTAACACGCAGAGAGTAAACAACGAACTGGCGCCGGCTGCTTGTTGAACGAGGACGAAATAGGGTGTGTTGATTGGTGATTGATGACAGGAGTGGAGAGCGGCGTGCACGTGGAAAATTGGTGACAGGAATATAAACAGGAGCACATGGTGTAGTGGCAGCCGATACAGCTAGGTGGAGGCAGAGGGTGTCGTAACAGTACCCCCCACCCTCTTCAGACGCCTCCAGGCGGAAGCACAGGATGGGATGGGTGCTGACGATGAAAATCGCTGATGAGGGAGGAGTCGAGGATGAGACTTCGGGAGACCCGGGATCGTTCCTCAGGACCGTACCCCTCCCAGTCCACCAGATACTGGAACCCCCGGCCGTGACGGCGCACGTCTAACAGACGACTCACCGTCCAGGCAGGGTGGTCGTCGATAATCCGGGGGGGTGGAGGAGCGGGGACGGGAGGTGACAGCGAGCTAGAGGAAACGGGCTTGAGGTGGGATACGTGGAAGGTGGGATGAACGCGGAGAGATATGGGGAGTTTGAGGCGGACCGCACAGGGGTTGATAACGGACTCGACGGGGAACGGGCCGATGAAACGGGGGGAAAGCGTCTGATTGATTCCCTTGAGTGGGAGGTCCTTGGACCAAAGCCAAACCCTTTGTCCGAGGGATTACAGCGGAGCTGGTTGCCGGTGCTTATTCGCCTGATGTTGGGAGCGGGTAGACGCACGGAGCAGATCAGCCCGTGCACGCTTCCAGGTGCGCTGGCAACGGCGTAGGTGAACCTGGACGGATGGGACTGCGATCTCCGCCTCCAAGGTAGGGAACAGGGGTGGTTGGTATCCTAGGGCGCACATGAACGAGGAGAGTCCTGTGGAGGCATTTACCAGTGAGTTATGGGCGTATTCCACCCAGGGAAGCTGGTTGCTCCAGATATTCGGGTTGGTCTCCGTGACACAATGCAGTGCCGTCTCCATCTCTTGGTTAGCCCTCTCGGACTGACCATTGGATTGAGGGTGGTATCTGGAGGTGAGGCTGACTGAGGTACCCAGTGCGGTTAGAAAGGAGCGCCAGACCTGGGAGGTGAACTGGGGGCCACGGTCCGACACAACGTCCATCGGAATGCCATGAAGGCGGAAAACATGGGGCACCAGGAGATCTGCGGTCTCACGGGCGGAGGGAAACTTAGGGAGAGCCAGGAAATGTGCGGATTTAGAAAAACTGTCAATTATAGTGAGGATAGTGGTGTTTCCTTCCGAGGGAGGAAGGCCGGTGACAAAGTCCAGAGCGATATGGGACCAGGGCCGGCTGGGGATGGGCAGGGGACGGAGCAAACCGGAACGGGGCCGAGTGGAGGTCTTACTTCGGGCGCAGGTCGAGCAGGCCGCAATGAAGGAACGAACGTCCGCGTCCAGGGTTGGCCACCAGAAGCGCCTGCGGATGAACTCCAACGTGCGAGTGACCCCAGGGTGGCAGGTGAGTTTGGACGTATGCGCCCAGGTGAGGACTCTTGAACGTTCAGAGTCAGGAACGAACAACCGATTTGGAGGTCCAGTACCGGGATCGGGTTGACTCTCCTGGGCTTGACGGACAGCGGACTCTACTTCCCAGGTGAGGGTGGCGATTAGACAGGAAGGAGAGAGGATGGGCTCAGGATCCGGATTAGGTTCCTCCGCGGAGAAGAGGCGGGACAGGGCGTCCGGTTTCACATTCCTTGACCCCGGACGGAAGGTGAGAGTGAAGTTAAAACGCCCAAAAAACAGGGCCCACCTGGCTTGACGAGAGTTCAACCTTTTCGCGGACTGGATATAGGACAGGTTGCGGTGATCTGTCCAAACCGTGAATGGAAGTTCAGCGCCCTCCAGCCAGTGCCGCCACTCCTCGAGTGCGAGCTTAACCGCCAGGAGCTCGCGGTTTCCCACGTCGTAGCTCCTCTCGGGGGGGGTTAGACGACGGGAGAAAAAGGCACAAGGGTGCAGCTTGTGGTCGGTCGGAGAACGCTGGGAGAGAACGGCGCCCACACCAGAGTCGGACGCATCGACCTCCACCACGAATTGAAAAGTGGGATCCGGTTGGACGAGAATGGGGGCCGACACAAAGCGTTCTTTGAGGTTCTGGAAGGCCGCGTTGGCCTCAGGTGTCCACAGAAAAGTGCTCTTGGTGGACGTCAAGGCGGTCAGAGGAACGGCGACCTGGCTATAGCCCCGGATGAAACGGCGGTAAAAATTAGCAACCCCCAGGAACTGTTGTAAACGCTTCCGTGAAGTAGGAATGGGCCATTCGGACACCGCCGAGACTTTCGAAGGGTCTATCCTTATCTTCCCCTGACCGATGATGTACCCCAGAAAGGTGGTGGAGGAGACGTGGAATTCACACTTCTCCGCTTTAGCGTAAAGGCGGTTCTCCAAAAGTTGCTGGAGAACCTGTCGAACGTGGACCGTGTGTTCCTCTACCGAACGGGAGAACACGAGAATATCATCCAAATAGACGAAGACTGTTCGGTTCAGTAGATCCCGGAGAATGTCATTAACAAGAGCCTGAAAAACGGCTGGGGCGTTGGTCAGACCGAACGGCATGACCAAATATTCAAAATGGCCAAGCGGAGTATTGAGAGCCGTCTTCCACTCGTCCCCCTCCCGGATCCGGAACAAGTGGTACGCGTTGCGCAAGTCCAGTCTGGAGAAGATCGTGGCTCCATGGAGGGGAACAAAGGCGGAGCTAATGAGGGGTAGAGGGTACTTATTTCTCACCGTGATGGAGTTCAAGCCGCGGTAGTCAATGCAAAGAAACAACGGGAGAGACAGGAAGGACTCCAGGAGACAACAAGGCCGGATCCCCAATCAATCTGGGGGTTATGGGTCTGAAGCCATGGAAAACCGAGGACTATGGGAATACCGGGGCAGTCAATTATGTGGAAGGATATGGACTCGTGATGGTTACCAGAAATTAAGAGATTGATTGGGACCGTACGATGCTCCAGACGAGCTAGGGGTTTACCATTTAGGGCCTGGGCCTCGATTGGGGAGTCGAGAGGAACAGTGTCAATCCCTAACTGGTGAACTAACCCCCGGTCTATGAATGACTCATCTGCCCCCGAGTCCAGTAAAGCCGAAAGTGGAAGGGACTGGTCTCGCCACAAGAGGGCAGCCTCGAGCAGGGGACGGGAAACCGAGGGGTTGAGGGCTCGACTCGCCAGGATCCCTCGAATCACCGGCGAGTTGGTCCGTTTCCCGGGCGTGCGGGACAAGAGGACAGAAAGTGACCGGACTGACCACAATAAATACAGCACCTGGACTGGATTCTGTGCTCCCTCTCTTCCGGGGTGAGACGGGCGCGTCCCAGCTGCATGGGCTCTGGGTCAGGTTGGGAATCTGGCTCTGGGCGGGGAGAATAGGACCGAGGTGGAGATGGTAGCGAGGCAGCCGGAGAGGGAGAGAGATGCCAGGGGTGAACGATGTGAACGCTCGCGCCGCCGTTCGCGCAGACGGTTGTCCAGGCGAATCGCGAGAGAGATGAGATGATCGAGACTGGCGGACTCCTCCCGAACGGCCAACTCATCCTTGAGGGGATCAGAAACCGCGTTCAGGAAGGCCCCCATTAACGCCACCTCACCCCACCCACTCTCCGCAGCGAGTGTACGGAAGTCCACCGCGAAATCGGCAACGCTTCGGGAACCCAGGCGGACGGAGAAGAGGCCCATGGAAGCCTCTCTGCCCCGGACAGGATGATCGAAAACCCTCCGCATCTCTGTGGTAAATTCTGAGTAGGAGGAACTAAACTCGGAACCCCTCTCCATTACGGAAGTAGCCCAAGAGAGGGCCCTACCACGTAAAGCTCCGATGAGGTAAGCGACCCGGGAGCTGTCGGTGGGATAGGTCAGGGGCTGGAGCCGAAAAACTAGATCGCATTGTAACAGGAAATCCCGACACGTTCCCAGATCTCCTCCGTATCGTTCGGGGGCCGGAATGAAGGGCTCGCGTGAAGCGGCTGGCTGGGGAGGGGCAGTGGAAAGGAGCAGTGCAACGGGAGTTGGCGCTGGAACACAGTTTCCCTGAACGGCGGCAGCAAGCTCTCGGAAAGAGGAAGAGAGCTCCCGCAGAGTCTGGTCATGACTTCCAAGTAGTGCTCCCTGGTTGGAGATGATCCGGTAAAAGGTACCTATGTCTGCTGGGTCCATGTTGGCCAGTTCGTACTGTTAGGGTTCGAACTGAAGACCCAAACGCAAGACACAGACGGGGAAAAGGTTAAATGGATTTATTATCAATAGTTCAGGCAAGGGCTAGGCAGGCGGATAGTCAGGCAGGCGAGGGTAGTTAGCAGGCGGGCAGCAGCAGACAGTGGACAGAGCAGGTGGGTAGTCAGACAGGCGAGGGGTCCGGTAACAGGTAGGCAATCCAGAAGGCGAAGGGGGGGGGGGGTAGACAGGCGAGGATCCAGGGAAGAGCTGGGCACAAGGAGAGGCAAGGTTAGGAGCAAGTGAGGAGAAGGGAAAACAGGAATTCAATACGCTGGAACGAGTTACTAACATGCAGAGAGTAAACAACGAACTGGCGCCGGCTGCTTGTTGAACGAGGAAGAAATAGGGTGTGTTGATTGGTGATTGATGACAGGAGTGGAGAGCGGCGTGCACGTGGAAAATTGGTGACAGGAATGTAAACAGGAGCACATGGTGTAATGGCAGCCGACGCAGCTATGTGGGGGCAGAGGGTGTCGTAACATAAAGGTGTTATTTCCCAGTGTTCCAATGAAGGATGTTCGTTCAGTGGAAAACACACTTGTCCCCTCTCCCAGACCTCATTACCTCCAGACAGAAGGAACGAACGACACGAGGAGATAGCCAGTAAACTATCTTGATTAATTTACAATAATGAACATGTACATAATGTTAAATGTTTTTGTGGCTGTAAAATATTAATATAAATTAATTTTGTTTAAAGGTTTGCATGAAGCATTGGCTAGTTGCTAGCATGCTTTGAACACGTTAAAAGGCGCAATTTTGTTTAACTAGCTAGCAAACATAGCTAGAATAGCGTGGCTAGGTTTAGATTTAAAATTACGACACTGGCGTTTGGAGAATTAGTTCTTTTATATTTATAAATAGCCTTTTATGCAGATTTTGGAGAAAAAAAACATGCGCCACAACAGTCAAGCTTTTAGTGTTAAAAAACAAATCACTACTGCAAACAAAATGATCGTTCCCAAGCTGCAAGCAGGCACACGTTCTCCTCAGTGCATAGTGCTGACAGTACAGGCGCGAGCTAGCTAGTAAGAATTTAAAACGGTCCAGGCAAAAGCTAGTTAGAATTTATTTATATATTTTGGGGAGGACTATGTGGAATGAAGTTTCACCTTAGTTAAGTTAAGTCATTCCTGTTTTTGTTACGGAGAACAGAGCGAGGGGGCCCAAATGCTCAACACAGAGAGGCAGAGACGGCGGAGAGGTACGAAGGGAGTTTTTCTGGAGTGAGTGAAAGACAAGCCGGGGGCTAGGCAGGCAGTGGTCAGACAGGCAAGGGCTCAGCAACGGGCAGGTGGTCAGGCAGGCAAGGGCTCAGCAACGGGCAGGTGGTCAGACAGGCAAGGGTTCAGCAACGGGCAGGTGGTCAGGCAGGCAAGGGCTCGGCAGCAGACAGGCAGTCAGGCAGACGGGTTCAGCAACGGGCAAGAAATCAGGTGGACAGCTAAGCACAGGGAGAGAACGGGCACGAGAACCAGGAGGTCCGCCGTCTCCCTAGCAGAGCGAAGTTTGGGAAGCACCAGGAAGTGGGCGGCCTTGGAGAAGCGGTCGATGACCGTGACGATGGTGGTGTTTCTTTTGGACGGGGGGAGCCCGGTGACGATGTCCAAGGCGATGTGTGACCATGGACGACTGGGGATGGGCAGGGGCCGGAGCAGACCGGAACTGGGCCGGGTTGAGTACTTGTTCCGAACGCAGGCTGCGCACACCGCGACCAACGAGCGGATGTCCGCGTACATGGTGGGCCACCAGAACCGTTGACGGATGAAGTCCAGGGTGCGGGTTATGCCAGGCTGGCAAGTGAGTCTTGTGGAGTGGGCCCAGGTAAGCACTCTGGATCGCACCGCGTCCAGGACAAACAAGCGGTTGATTTCTGAATTCAATGAAACTTTGTTACCAAATGTTGATGGGGAGTCAGATCCAGGACATTTTGAAAACAGCAGGGCAGGTTTTTTCCCAGGAAAAGTGAAAGATATGTGTGCAGCAGTTGTTGCCAAAATACAAGGAAGTGGAGCTGCCAGTAACACAGTTTCATTCATCAGTCTGTGATTTAGAAGAATTTGCAACCGAGATGCACTCCCAAATTAAAGAAACTGTGCTCTCTGTAGTTCCTGCTAGTGATTCTTTGAGATCAGTGGTAGAACAAAGTTTGACAATGTTTGAGAACCCATTTTCCTGTTTAAATTCAGACCATAAACGAGTGAAGCACTACAGCAAAAAGTGGGGTATTGTTGAGCCTGTGGAGTTTCTTTTGGGTGTATGACACTAGGCGTAACAAGAAAACAGGCACATATAGCCAAGTGCCTGTAAATGACACGTTTATATCTATTCCCATTTTGGAAACTTTGAAATGTATGTTCCAAAATCCTGAGATTTGTGAGACAATCAAAGCAGGCATCTTGTGCAATGCCAATGTTTTCAAAGATTTTAATGATGGAAGTTACTGGAAGACCCACCCACTGTTCTCAAAACACTAAAACTGTACTATGATGACTTTGAAACTGCTAACCCCCTTGGTTCAAAGCGTTCAATTCTGCTTTTCTAAACATTCATTTAGTGGCTCTATTTCAATGTCAGGATTTAAAAAAGTATGGCCTTGATTTTATTCTCGTGCTCTTGATGTTTGACCTGAAAAGGCTTGAAACTGATGGTATTTCTTTGCCAATATCTTCTGACAAAGTGCATGGTACAATCAGTCAAATCACAGGTGACAATCTCGGAATGCACTTATTCTTGGGTTTACAGAGTCCTTCAGTGGACACCATTTTTGCCGTTTGTTTGATTGATAAACGTGATGTTCAAAATGTGTTTTCAGAAGATGACCCTAGAATAGTAATTTGTGAAAGTCAACGTTTTGAGATGCATTGCCCGAAACTTAATTCAGAACTTCAGCTCAATTCTGTGTACGGAGTTAAGAGAAATTCATCTTTAAACACATTGCAATTTTTTCATGTGTGCAATATTTTTTAATTTGACATTATGCATGACGTACTTGAAGGCATTGCTCAATATGAGCTAAAGTTGCTTTTACATTACCTTACTGAGCATTTCATCTCAGAAGCAGATCTACTGTCACGAATTGTCTGATTATGGTTACTTGGAATGCAAAAACCGCCCAACAAATGTGAACTTGGAAAGCTCTAACATAAGCTTGGGACTGAATTCAATTAAATGTCTGTGTCTTGTTAAAAATACCCCGTTGCTTTTTGGAGATGTTGTACCAACCTTTTGCTTCTCTTGTTGCAAATAATGAATATACTTTTTGCCCCAAGCATTGCCTACGGGATGACTGTTGCGCTTAAACACTTAATTCAGGAGCACCACCAACTTTTAAAAATACTACCCTGCTCAGCATTTAAAACCAAAGCATCATTTTATGGTGCATTATCCATCTTGCATAAGGAAAATAGGTCCACTTTTACACTCATGGAGTATGAGATATGAAGCCAAACATAAACCTTTCAAGAACTGTCTCAAAAACTTCAAGAATATAACCAAATCTCTTGCCAAGAAGCACCAGATGTTAATTGGAAATCATTGGGACACTAACATTTCAAAGAAAAGAGTACGGGCCAATGAATTTGTTTTCTCTTGAAGACTATCATGATGGTGAACATTTGGCAAACTCTTTAGAAAGGTATTTTCTACTAACTGGATCAGGATTGATGGAACTGAATATAGGGTTGGGCTAATTGTTGTCAACAAGGTCACAAATGATGTTCCAATTTTTCAAAAATCTCAAAGATTCTGTTGGTTGGTGAATGTACCTACTTGGTTGTAGCTCCATTAGTAACTGACGTTTTTAGCGAGCATTACCATGCCTACCAATTGTATGATGGTGAAGATAAGGAATGCATAATCACAGTGAATAGTTTGCTCTTTTACAAGCCTTTTGATATTCAGTGCGCTTATGGGTCAGACATGAATGTTTGTGGTTCTCTCCCATTGTTTGACACAGTGCTGAATAAATGGAAATGAGAGAGACTTTTTTCATTCTTGACTATTCAAATAGAATTTACAAAAGTATATAATCCCTTTCTCTTGAATATGTCCATTATTGTATATCTATACGGATGATTAATCCTCCTTAAATGTTGTTTAACAGATTTTTGTTCACATCACTCTTCAAAGTCTACATAAACTACTTTGAAGAGTTGTCTCTTAAAGACTTAACAGAGTAAATCTGTCAACACTTTTGTAGAGTAAAATCAGTTACACTGGCAATAGTGTTGAAATAACACTGGTCAGTAAGAATTATATAAACACTGATAGTGTTAAAATGAACACTTAGAGAGTTTATTCAACACTGGTGTTTTTGCTCTGTGTGAGTGTGTGTGCGTGCACGTGTGTGTGCATGCGTGCATTTGAACAGAGCAACTTCTATAGTGTACATGTAAAAGGCTGTTGCCTCCGCCATGTCCTACAACATGTACAGTGTCCATGGTCGTTCGGGGAGGAGGGGGGGGGGGGGGGTTCAGTTGGTTGCAATTTGCATCCCCATTGCCACCTCAATCTTACACACTGGACCTGTAAATGAAAACTTCTGAATTTTAACCCCCTTTTATTTTTACCCTGTTTTCCGATCGTTTTGGTTGTAACTAACTGATTTGGCAACAACAATTTGTGAAATCGGTCCAAAATTTTGCAAGAACACTGCAGCCGTAATCCGCGAAAATGGGCTGCAATGTAATCCTTTGGGGCAATGTTGTGGCCCTGTCGTTTACGTCCTATAAAAGTTCCTGTTTTTGCCATTGACTTGCTCATATCACATTATAATATTATTCAAAGGATCCCTACAGAGATATAAAACATTTTCTAAACCCATTGCTTAATCTGGTCAATTTGTTATAGTTGCAAACCAAGTCTCGCTTAAGGAGAAGTTGATGTGTGCAGTTCACACACCGCAACTTTGAATTAGGCATTGCAGGCAAGTTCAGGCGCCATAGATTGTAAGCCGTTGGAAATGGAGCATTTACGGGGATATTCAGTTGGTTGCAATCGGCTAGCTAACCGCTAGATGCCGCTACATTCTACACTACTCCTTTAACTGCTCTTGGCGCTTTTGATGTGCTTTTGGTGTTTTGGGGGACTGGAATGGGGGTAGGCTATTTTCCTGCTATGAAATAACCTAACTAATATATTTAATTACATATTTTCAAAATGAACAATGAGCTACATTTCTGTTTGGAATCCCCCAGCCCACCAGTTCTCGTACATATGCATTTATAAACTTGTTTACGGCCTATGACCATCATTTCATTTGCTGTGACATGCACGCTTATTTCCTGTATTTTATACATGAATTTGATCGTACCATATGAACACAGGATTCTTAACAACCACTTAAATGATTGGTTCTTGGTTTGTGATAGGAATGTCACGCTGTGATGAGGTAAATTAATGTTTAGGGTGTGAGCAAGCACAGTTCACATTGCTTACAAGTTTATGAGTTCTATGTAAAGTGTAATTTACACAAATCCAGATGAAGAATAATCACCTCAATATTGCACTTCAGATATTTACTATTTTAAAGAGAAATTATTTAGTCCGCTTTTACCCCAAACCCCAGCACATTCGTTGCCATAACGACATTATGGTCTGGCAGCTGAGCTGCTGTAACTTGATTTGTTTTTTAAGCGTAAACTAGGTTCCGCTGGCTAGGGAAGAGACACATAATGACCACAAACCCATTCAGGGTGATGGAAGACCCCTCCGCCTCACGTCAGGGTCCTGCATCACACTATCAGGGTATATGTTGTGATAATGACCAGCTCGCTTTACATTATCTATTTCGATCCACACCTCTGCCACAAACACTTCCACAGGCCATGGTATGATTAAGCAATAAGCCATGAGAGGCTGTGGTTTACAGGGATCTTAGAACAGATAGTGATAGTGATAGTGAAGATAGTGAAAATCCACGGCCACAAGTGACTTATGGCTTTTATAAAACAGTTACTGAATCGGTTACGACAGACTACCTAGTAAGATTTCACAAAATGAACACAGCAACAACATTAGCAATCATTTATTGAAAACAAATCGTCATTCTTCCAACAAGCAATACATGAGCAGCCCATCCAGGTACTCTGCCCTTGCGTCGTACCCCCGCCACTTTTTGGGTAAAAGTAGCTCGCTATTTGACTGGCGGTCAATTCAAATTCCGAGGTCTTTGCAAATTGAATAGCATAAAATAAGAATACCTTATTGCTTTTTAGCTTTTAGGAGCCCAAATCATATGGCCAGTCAGGCAAACAATTATGTTATTTGGTTGACGAGCTAAAGAACATTTTAGAAAGGGAGTTTAAAAAGTGAAATATGTGTCCTTTCAGTCTGCCTCCATCAAAGTGGACGAACAACCCCACCCTATGGCTAGAGGTGTCATAACCCTAACCCCTAAATCTGAAGTTGGATTTCTGACTCGGAAAGTCTGAAAAACCTAACAACCCCGACCTCAGCATCCTAGATGGAGCCGCACACCAACAGTATTGAAAGCTTTGGTTATATTCTTTGTATTAGCAATTCTATCTTTATGTCAAATTAAATCAGTCGTACACAAAGAACTGGCCTACTTCTATCTGTAGACATGTTACAGGGTTTGTATGCGGAAAAATATCAGGCTAAGTGTAATGCACAATCAACTGATATTGCTGACAATGGCTAACCTGGCTAGATTGCTAATTATTAAAGCATCTAGGTTTTCCAACTTGCTGGAACGTGGTCAACTCAGGTAATTACGTCATTCCCAGCTCTTACGTCCGAGGTAAATGGAACGTCGCAATGATTCCCCAAGACAGCAAAATAGTTGCCAAGCAAGCGCATTAATAATATACATTAATTGTTATGTGGTCAAAGGTGTAATACAATACAATGTAATACAATAGATATTACAAAAAAATTAAGTGGGTGTCGATGTGTGTGTGTGTGTGTTGTGTGTGTTTGTGTGTACATAAAGTATGTTCCTGATATTCTAGGATGTGTCGTAAACATGCATGCAGTGCAACGCGTGCATGCGTGTGTTTCTAGCAAAGGTTCTTCCACTCCTTTATACAAAAATGGACTAATTCAAACACATTGTAATGGGTGTAATTCAGGATACCAATATTTAGATATTGGCCATCACAGAGTTTAACAATTATCTGGACAGGTTGGACAACCGCGGAGTCTGAGTGCTACCTCGCCGGCTGCTAAGTTAGGTTTGCTCCATCAGACACCTGTTATTTCTGCAGTCGCCGTGCCACTGGACTTGGAGTTGACAGTGGCACTGGTTTCATGGCACGTGGGTTCTTCTCTGATGAAGTTGAAGTGGCTGCGAAGGGTTTGATTCATGCTGGACCTGAAGTCACGGCCCAAACACACATAGAGAATGGGGTTGATGCAGCTGTTGAAATACGCCAGGCAGAGAGACAGTGAGTGTGCCATGTTTATGTTGGGCCGATGCGGAGAAGATCGACTGATCAAAGTTATCAGAATATCTGTAATGTGCAGTGGCAGCCAGCAAAAGAAAAAACTGGTGGAGACAGCGATGATGACCTTCAGGGTGCGTTTCGAGCGGATATTTCCGGACATAGCACTGGCTCTTTTGTACACCGCGATATGGCTGAACACAATGGCCATGAAGGGAAGCAGGAATCCAGAAACAAAACGGAAACCGACGATGATCTGGGATTCGACCTGAGAACGCTTCCCAAAGCACTCCTTCTTTGTTCCCCAATCCACCTCCCTGGTGAAGAGCAGCTCTGGAATGGTAGCCAACAGTGCCAGGAGCCAGGCTCCCACACAGGCATAGACCGCCTGCCGAGGGTGCCTGTTGTTCTGGCACCAGACGGCCCAGTTCACCAGCATACAGCGGTCCAGGCTGATCAGGACCAGCAGCAGAACGCTGCAGTGCATCACCAGGTAGAACAGACTCTTCAACAGCGTGCAGGCGATGGGGCCAAAATGCCAGTGGTCGTCGTGAGCCAATGGCACCATTAGGATCGGGAGGAAGAGGCAGCACAGAAAATCAGCCAGGGAGAGATTGAGGAACCAGATGGAGGTGACGGTGCGAGACATGCCGAACCCCGTCACCCACACTACCAGAGCATTACCGGGAACGCCCAGGATAAACACAAGCCCGCAGAAGACCAGGGTCACTATTTGGATGGGCCTAAGTTCAGGCACCAGGGTATCTTCAAATGGGTCGTAGTCCATAGTACCATTGGAAGAAGAATAATCCATGGTTGGTGTAAACTGTTGCATGGAGAAGAATTGCTGGTCAAATGAAAACAATTTAAACTAAGCGCACCATATCCACAGACATGCATGTAGGCTAGAAACAGCTAAACATAGTTACTATCCTCAATCATGTTCAAAATGTTTCTCCTAAAGAAAGAAAGAAGAAATAAACTATAATCAATCATGCATTAATAATTGTCTTTGTTAAAATTGTTTGAAAGTAAAATCTTATCTTAAGAATAAAAAACTGATTTGTTTTCATGTTGGTTAAATAGTCAGAAAAGTTTTAAAACATCTTTAATTTAATTTAGTTTTAACTTACAGCTTCAGGGTCCATTTTTGTGTTGGTTAAGTGCTGCACTGCATGACAACGAGACTCTTCTCTCTTTGAACAGAACAACTTATATATGGTACATGGACACAAACACACACAGATCCCTCCCTGCACATTTATCAATGTGTGTGTGTGTGTGTGTAATATGAAGACATTTGCTGTGTCTTTAAATTAACCAAGCTCTCTAAAAGTACAACGGAAATGAGCAAAGATCTGCTTGCAAGATGGAACATGGCAATGAGTGTGTGTGTGTGTGTGTGTGTGTGTGTGTTTGTTGTCCTTATTTGTGTTCTCAGTAACCTGATGTTAATTTTATGCTGCTTTCTTTGCCATGCTCCTCTTGAAATAGGGATTTAAATCTCAATGATTTATCTGGTTAAATAAAGGAAAGAAACATATTCTCATACATACTATTCAGACATTCTAGACATAGCTTGTCATTTACATAAATGTTGTTGGGATTGTTTTTGCAATTCTTTATTTAATCACTCATCTATTTTGGGGGTTGGAAGACACTGATTTCTCAACCCTCTCTTTTTTTCTTTCCCCGGGGATCTTTATTCTGTAAGATACTTGATGTTAGGGGTCTCCTCTCAGTGCCATCAGGGGTCACAGGTGTTGCAGCGGTAGGTCAGTTGAGTGCATTGCTTGGTGGAAGAGTTGGGGTGTCATCCCTGAAGGTGTCCGACTGAAGGTCTGAAAAATGAAAATATGTGTCACATGCTACGGTCTATGTGTGTGTGTCAACCATTTTGTAGTCACTACATCTTTCGGACATTGCAGACATTTGTTGCCGTAGGCTTTGTTGTGTGTGTGTGCAAGCATGTGTGTGTGTGTGTCATACGGACGACCTACCAATGAGAGACAGGCTTTGCTGATGGTTCAGGATAACCGACCTCTCCTCTCTCTCCTGCCCTTCATCCTCCTCCTCCCCCTCCTCTTCCTCCTCCTCTTCATACCCCCAGTCGGCGATGTTTGCCGGGGGGATGCACTGCTCCAGGAACAGGTCCTCCTCGTCTTCCTCCTGGTCGGTGCCCTCGGGCGGCCAGCGCAGCTCCCCGCTCTCCACCTCTCTCAGCTCGGTGGGCTCCACCACGATGGAGGGCAGCCGCACCTTCTGGTGGTCCCAGTCCCCGCAGGGCAGGGAGCTCTCGGGGCCAGGCGCCACGGCAACTGGCTCTGGGAAAATCTAATGGTTGCCAATGAGATGGAGGTGAGTCTAGGATGAGATCGTAAGATGACTGGCCCCCTGCTTGTTTTCCCCCCTGTGTGTCCTCGTTTGTGAAATCCCAACCACCTCTGTGGATTGCTGATTAAATTCACCTGTGTGTTCCATGTTATTTAAGCTCCCCAGTGTCTTCTGTCCCTTGTGGTCTTTTCTGCGTGTGTCTGTATGCGTTTCTGTGTCTCCTCTCTTCCTCTACCCCAAGTACATTTGTGATGCCTGCAATTGGCTACACCTTTTGCTAAGACCTAACTACAGGTGTTAAGATGATAATCGCTATTTGCCTGGAGACCATCCTGATCATGTGACCTCATATTCTGTTTCGATACACAGATCAGTCTGGTCCTCTAGCCGCCCACATCGATTTCAGTGGGAGGGAGTACTTGCCTTGACAGATCAACTCCTTCAGCTAATCAGGTTTACTCAGTTATAGTATGGTCTTACTCGTACCTGGAATCGCAGTCTGGTGTCCATCCTCTGCATCTCCTCTACGCTCGGATCCTGATTGATCGTCTCTTCCATTTCTCTGTTGAAAGGGACATGACAGCAATGATGGGAGTGGCAGCACACAACACAATAACTGGAGAGAAAGAAGGAAAGACGCTAAATATAGTTGCAGTGGTTGTTTTTTTCTTTTGTTTTAATTTCTTTCATTTGAAACACACTTTAGTTGTTCAAATTAAATAGTATGCCTACCTTTGTATGCTCGGGATATTTGGTGATGTTTGGTGTTACTTAAAAACGGTTTTGAAAGGCTTTTGTATTACCTCTGTCTTTCTGTGTCTGTCTGTCCAGAATCATTACCATGAATTCATATCATTCATTTGTATTTTAAAGCCATCAGCTCACGCGTGCTATATGATATCTACATCCTCTACTCCTTTACAAACAAATTGTGTGTGCACGTTTAAGTATGTTTCCACACACACTGGTCAAGATTGGACATTCTAACATTTGCTTCCATCAAGATTATGTTGTCTTCCTCCTTTCTATTTAACACATGTAACTGTCAGAATTATGCCCCTTTCCCTTACATATCTTTTTATAAAGTTGTCTTTTGGAGCCATAGCTGAGGAATTACAAGACCTCTCTCTGCCTCTCAGTGTCTGCAGGTCAATCCATCACCTACTCCACCACTGCCAATCCATCACCTACTCCACCACTGCCAATCCATCACCTACTCCACCACTGCCAATCCATCACCTACTCCACCACTGCCAATCTATCACAGTAAGACATTATGAACCTGTTCATGGTGTTAACCCTAGCTGTGCCTCAGCCTCAAGATCCACTAAATTGTAAGTCTGATATTTAAATGGACTTTTTGTGCATAAAGTGTTGGCTGTATGTGTGAGCTGGCCAGGCTTAACCTCAATCTGTTGAGGCTGTGGTCTCCACTAACGTTGACCCGGGATTAACGGTGAGCGAAGATCTGTCTGAAGCCTCTTTTACTCCTCTTTTCCACTTCACTTGGTGGACCGCCACGCTGACGCCACACCATATGCAAATTCAAAGCTATACGGTTTAATGTTGTGGGGCCATATATCTATTATTTTTAGAGGTCAATCCGACACTAGCATAAGTTATTTTAAAAAAGTGGACAGTTTCCTCTTAAAGATAACACTCTTTGACATTATAGTATAAAAAAATTTGTATTATGAAGGGAAATGTTGAATACACTTATTTTCCTTAACTTGTCAGATTCAGCCAAAGTGGCATAAAGCCGGACATCCTGTCCTTGACAGAATCCGCTTTGTGGTGTCGCTTGTCTTGAATGGGCCCGGCCCGCTTGTATTGAATGGGCCCGGCCCGCTTGTATTGAATGGGCCCGGCCCGCTTGTATTGAATGGGCCCGGCCCGCTTGTATTGAATGGGCCCGGCCCGCTTGTATTGAATGGGCCCGGCCCTAACAACTCTGTACAGAATGTTGGAAGTCAATTCAAGTTCTGAGTTTGAGAAGTGTGTCAAGTTAAGCTTTCTGTACGCCACCTGGGATGGAAACTTTCAGCTGTTATAAGGATGAGCCGCTAAGCCCTGTTGTAACCCCTCCCTTAAAGTATTTTCCTGCTCTCACACCTGCAAATCCCCCTAGCTACAAATTTCACCTGGGTTAAAACAATATATGTTGTCCTGCTACGCAGCTAGCCTTCGCAAAAATGTCATTTCTGTTTTCCTATCTTGTCTCCGCAATAACCACTGCTGAAAAATGGCATTCAGCATTTAATTGGATGAGTCAAAGCTGTGGATCTGAGAAGAAGGAAACAACAGGAAACTGTGGTTTTGATGTCTCACTATTATGCAATACATTTTGTGGTGCTGACTCTTCACAAGAGCTAAACCAACCTAAAAAGAGGTGTCAGTAAGCCCATGGATTTTGACAAATGTTTTTATGTGCTGCACATGGTAGCCTTGTAATGGCATTTTGGATATTTTTAGACAGGCAGTATCACAGCTGCAGTAACCTTAAGCCTCCCACTTACACACACAGGTCATCTGATACACACACTCACACATACCTGTCTCTTCACTGTATTAGATGACCAAACTATGGATGGATTTCTTTACTGTGGACATCCGCTTAAATCAAGACTGTACTACCACTATAGCTACTTCATCCAGTTGAGAGACCAGTTGAAGAACTGGGGAGAATAGTTATAGTAACCCTAGTGTGGCTGGGTAAGGAAAGAGCTGGCAAATGCACCCATTAGCACACTTTTCTTTAGAGAGAGAGAGAGAGAGAAAGAGAGAGTGTAACAATGTCTTACCCTTCGATCGAGGGCATGTAGAAATGATCTTCAGCCAGACACAGCTCAACATTTGGGAAGTCTGGTACCTCCGCAACAAGTATGGCTAAATCAAGAAGGGGTGCAGGAGGAGGGCTGCAGGTCCCACAGCATCCCCCCTCCTCAGATCCCCCGGGCAGGCCGCTGGCCTCCAGGGCGAGGCTCGGATGGAGGGGCCCTTATCCGGGGATGGGACACAGGAGGTGCAAGCTGTGGACAGGGGGTTGATTAACAAGTTGGCCCTCTCATGGGTAAATCGCCACTGCTGTGTCCGGTCGCACAGAGAACAAGAACAACGGCACCCCCATTCGACAGCCTGCGCCAGCCTCGCTTTGTCTGCGATGACCCAACTTCCATCCACTCTGGCTCCCACTCCTCACTCTTTCTATCTCTATCCGTCTCTCCCCACATCGTACCCTCCCACCCCTAACCAGGCTTTGGGGGAGGAGTGGGATTAGAGTCTCTTTCAATTACGGAGGCTGGCTGGGTGACGTCAGCCGCACCCGACCGCCCCTCCAGGCTACCAGGAAACACACAAGTGGCACCCGAGTGACCCTGGGGCCACCCAACTCAACCTCTCGCACACACCGTGTGCAGGAGACATTTTATGGGCCTCTCTCCAACCAGACCTTTCGTCACCCCCTTTGCTGTCTGTTTGCCTTAAAATTGTAACCGTCTTTCTCTGCATCTAAATATGTTCACTCCCACTCCATCGGTGGATTTGGATTTGGACGATTCAGGGAATTAGAGCCCTTGGATCAAGGGCTCAGTGGGATAGGGATATAAATATAAACAGGTTATCACCTGCTAACAAGAAGAGCCTCCCCATGTTGGGCTATACTATTATGTATATGGTGCAGAATTAGGATACCATATGTTGAACAAGTAGCAGGATGAACTGCAAAGACATTTTGTAGAAACATATTCATATTTATGTCATTTAAATAACTTTGAATTTGTCATAAGTAATGTAATCTTGGAAAGGAAGTTGTTACAAGTCAACATCTTACAAATGTAGAAGAGTGCTCATCAACTAGCATGTTTTGTCCTCTACTAATTAAGATACTATAATAAGATACACTCATGAATGCCATTTCATGTTGAAAGCCGTGTATGCTTGTTGAAAGCAGTGTCTTCTTCCACAACGCAACATTAGGTAAGCAGCTGTTGTCTAGCTTTAGACCTCTGTAAGGCATTGATGCAATCTGATGTGTAAATTTTTATTAATCTAGCTGTGTATTTGTTTTATGTTTTGTTTATACTTGGTATTATCAGTCATGATGGAGCAGCTGTTTTTCAAGAGACGGCTAGGCAGCAGAAACGACGGCTAGGCCGATTCAATACCCATTGCTAGATCCGGTAATTGTTTTTTGCTGTACAACCAATCGTGTAATGGCATCACTAACATCATGTTTCTTTTATACTAACATCACATTTTGCCACCATTTTCATCATCTCAGTGGAAAACCAGCACAGTCCTTTTGTAGGTTTTATGGAAATATTTGAATACTACTTCACTTCTTCCAAATATTTGTCCTCACTGCGACATGCAAATGCTACCGATGGCTTTTTGTTTCCTGTGCCATCTGTAAGAATGGTGAGACTGTAGTGTCACTCTACCACACCAGTCTACCTGATAAATGTGGCAAAAAAGCAAGTGTCAGTGGTGTTGTCAAATTAGCAAACAACGACCAGGTCTGGGTTTCTAAAGGCCCTAGTGGAAATGACTTCTTAACCAATCCTGATAATGACAGTATTTGTGTTGGGTTTAATTTCTGATCATAATAATAATATAGTTAATGTCTTCTGCATAGCAATCATTCCAAACCTTGTAACTGGGGATTGTTGTATGTTGGAATTATCTTATTGATCATGTAGATAGGGAATAAATGAATTTCCTTCTACTTACCTGATTGATCTTTGTGTCATGCCTGTTCTAAGTCATAGATGGCAACAGGGGACCCTGTCTCCTAAACTTCAAAGACTACGCAAGGTTCACATTTTTTGTCCCTTGAACCCTAAAATAGCTTTCTCAGCTCTATGACCTTTCTGACCTAGCTGTGATCACAAGTTTTCAGTGAGGACTGACATTATCGTTTGAACTATAACTAAACCAAACTGCAGCAGGGTGTGAAGGGAAGTTGTGCTTAATTTGCTGATAATATACATCTACATATAAAATACATATCTTATGTCAGTGGAATATGTTCAAAGCAGGGAAGCAAGGAAGAGGAAGAGATTCCAAAATAAAGCCATCACAGTTATTTTGGTAATATGTGGTAAGTGTGTGTTTGTTGTTCACTGTTGCAAAATGCACTGAAATGCGGAAGGACCTGACCATGCTAACGTTACGTCCTGAATAACTTAATTTTATGTAACTTAATCTTATTTTTTGTTCTAGTTGGAAATAGGCTATATTAAGGATGCAATCCTTCAAAGTACCCCTAGGGGTATGCGTATCCCCATTTGAGAAACACTGTTTTAGTGGTCCATGACCTAATGTACAAGGGCACGGCACATGACCATCTACTCTATGTTAACATACATCCAATAGGAAACCAAGGTGCCTTTCAGACCGTCTCCTCTGTAAACAAACTTCCTGATAAATACTCTGTAACCCTGTTGCTCAGGGCTCATTCTATCAGAGTGGAGCCTCCTGCTCAGGGCTCTATTAGAGAGGAGCCTCCTGCTCAGGGCTCTATTAGAGAGGAGCCTCCTGCTCAGGGCTCTATTAGAGAGGAGCCTCCTGCTCAGGGCTCACTCTATTAGAGAGGAGCCTCCTGCTCAGGGCTCACTCTATCAGAGAGGAGCCTCCTGCTCAGGGCTCACTCTATTAGAGAGGAGCCTCCTGCTCAGGGCTCTATCAGAGAGGAGCCTCCTGCTCAGGGCTCACTCTATTAGAGAGGAGCCTCCTGCTCAGGGCTCACTCTATCAGAGAGGAGCCTCCTGCTCAGGGCTCACTCTATTAGAGAGGAGCCTCCTGCTCAGGGCTCACTCTATTAGAGAGGAGCCTCCTGCTCAGGGCTCACTCTATTAGAGAAGAGCCTCCTGCTCAGGGCTCTATCAGAGAGGAGCCTCCTGCTCAGGGCTCACTCTATTAGAGAGGAGCCTCCTGCTCAGGGCTCTATCAGAGAGGAGCCTCCTGCTCAGGGCTCACTCTATTAGAGAGGAGCCTCCTGCTCAGGGCTCACTCTTTTAGAGAAGAGCCTCCTGCTCAGGGCTCACTCTATTAGAGAAGAGCCTCCTGCTCAGGGCTCTATTAGAGAGGAGCCTCCTGCTCAGGGCTCTATTAGAGAGGAGCCTCCTGCTCAGGGCTCTATTAGAGAGGAGCCTCCTGCTCAGGGCTCTATTAGAGAGGAGCCTCCTGCTCAGGGCTCACTCTTTTAGAGAGGAGCCTCCTGCTCGCCAGCATTGAAAGCTTAGCACTCTCATACAGAAATTGCCACGACAGCTGAGATAATAACAATTGTATGATATATTTTTGGCTGACATGGTTGGAATCCATAATGCGGTTTAGGATGCATGAATACAAATAAATAGTGTGAGAAAAAAATGTGGCATTGTCTGTTTCATGTTTCATTCTTTTTTATGATTGTAATTTGAAGGAATTGTTTAATTATAGAGTAGAAAGGAAGTTTTACAACAGCTTTGTGACAGCAGCAGTCAAACTGGTTTGGTTAGCTTTCGATGGGTTCTCAGACTACAGTCTTTTAAACAAACAAGGAGACAATGAAATGACTACATCGAACCACCAAAATAATTGACGTGGTTACTACAGTGGTTCCCAGCCTTGGGTCGGGACCACACTTTGGGTCGCCTGATGTGCCTATGGGGTCGCTAGAGATTGTTGTCATAAGCTAAAGAATAAACCAAATATATTTTTAAAGGTCTCATAGACATCCTGTACATACATACCGTCTGCATATGGCAATGATTCATTGCCAATAGAAAACATCAACTACTGTGTAGTAGAGCGATGTGATTACGTTCACCAGGACCTTGATATTACAGGCAGATGTTGATTGGGTAAAATCAATTTGTGCTGAAGCAGATGCACACAAGTTAAAGTTGGGATCGCAAACATCAGAGCTAGAAGTAGGGTCACAGGCCGAAAACATTCCACAGCCGTGCCATTGCTGCATTGTGTAACGCCAAGAAATACCCCTCACCCCTGATGACCATTCTTCTACAAGCCGACACATAAGGTAAGGAGCACTTTGCTACCTCTAGACTTCTGTCTGTAGCATTTTGAAGCCACAGGTTCACTCTAATTATCAACATTGTGCAAAACATAAAATTGGACATTCAGACTTGTATGTCATTCATCCGTTTGCTGTCAGAAGTCTTTAAAGATGGATCCAGGCTGCAGAGACAGTGAGGGCAGTGGAGAAGGCAGTGCTAATGCTGGTAATAGCATAGTTTGGTTGTTTATAATGTAATTGCAACTTAACGCCATAGTTTGAAGTAAATTTTATTTAATTATTTTGTATTTTGTACTTTTTACAAACATCAAGCTATGCCACCATCGGCTTTATTTTCACAACATTTCCATATTCTAACTGATACATTATCAAGGTTCTTGGATTCACATCGGCACTTCGTTTGCATTTAAATTAATACAGTTGTTACATCCTTTAAATATGCCTGTAGGCCTACCTATACGGTACGATTTTAGTCTGTTCTTGGTCAACTTTTGTGTTTTTATATTCTTTTGTTTTATCCCTGGTTTTGTAATTTTGTGTTTGTTTATAGATAACAATGAAAAATCGTTATCTATCAGCATATGTACATCTTCTGCCCATTCTAGAGGGAGTTGTTGCCTTCACATCCAAACTGGCTCAGGAAGACAGCTACCCGTGTCACTCTGGAGTACTGAGGTTTCCCAATGTCTCCATCAACGAAGGTGATGCCTACAACCCTGAAACTGGCATCTTTACCTGCCCTCTGGATGGCTTTTGTCACTTCATGATATACATGTCTGTGTATGGACGGGCCCAATGTGCCATATGTAAGAATTATGAGACTATAGTGTCACTGTATCACACCAGTCTGCCTGATAAATGCAGCCAAGTAGCAAGTGTCAGCATTGC
This sequence comes from Lota lota, assembly GCA_026745465.1. Taxonomy (NCBI): domain Eukaryota; kingdom Metazoa; phylum Chordata; class Actinopteri; order Gadiformes; family Lotidae; genus Lota; species Lota lota. Next base: position 116,078 of record JACYXH010000404.1, on the reverse strand, counting down.
TGTCAAATTAGCTCAAAGTGACCAGGTCTGGCTTTCTACGTGGGGCCCTGGTCGAAATGACTTCGTTGCCAGTCCTGATAATGACAGCATTTTTGTTGGATATCGTTTTGGATAATGTTGTTTTTATTGCAACCTGTTTACATGGCAACTATTTTGTTGGCCGACAAGGAATGTTTCTCGTTGTAATAAATGATGTCGTTGTACATTGAATTAACGTGATCATATAAATCGTTTCAAAAGTAATAAAATGATTGCCCTCTACTGGATTGTTCTGTCAAGTGTCCCCTGTGAGACCAAAACGCCAGTGCGAACGGGGGCGCTGTCTCCAAAACCTCACATTTTTTACACATTGCGCATGCGCAGATGTTCTGTTGTGTGTCGTCAAACTGATACAAGAGCATTGCGAACTTCACGAAACTCAAAATAGTATCATTCATTTGATTGTTTGATTGATCTCATTAATAGACTGCTCCAATGGACTTGGACAGTGGAACATATGAACCCGGATTCGTTGGAATCCGTTTCTGTCAGGAATGGTAAAATTACCGGACTAAATTATAGAAAGATATGCGCCTCATCCCGTGGGGCCGACGCCACGTTATTGTTGTTGACTGTTTGCTTGTGTGAGAGTGACTGATCCTACAAGTTCAAACGTTTACACATGTGTGTTCTGATCAAGTAATATAATCTGTGTTCAATCCACTTGTTCTGTTTCCCAGTAACAATATGCTGTATCCGAAAGAAGACAAGGAAAACCGCATCCTACTCTATGCAGTAAGTAACATTAGGGGATATATGTTCTCTTGAAATACGCATGAACTTGTGGCCTGAGAACATGATATATCCTAACATAGCCTGTTTGAATTACGATACTTTAACCTTTTCATCAAGTTGTATCCTACCACCTGCAACACCGCTACTTATGTCACCTATTTGGGTATTTCTGGATGTGTTTCAAATGTGTGTCTCTGTATGGAGACACACATTCCATCATTCCAAATCATAACATAATTGTGATGATGTTTGACCCGAGGGCTGTGCCCACATTGTAATTGTGTAGTGATATCCTAACTACGAGTCCACTATGTGTACTGTACACATAGTGGTGGTTATCCAAGAATTACTAGTGCTAGTTATTAGGACTTTCCCCACGAGTTGTACTGATGCTCTTTCCTAAACTCCCAGTGTAGAAACTGTGACTACCAACAAGAGGCTGACAACAGCTGCATATATGTCAACAAGATCACTCATGAAGTAGAGTAAGTACACATGATGGTAAATACATGTATAAACTACATATATACATTTGTTTGTTGTCCATGGAATGGCCAATATTACCCGTCACTGCATCCCTTTATATGATCTCCTATGTTAAGCGTTGCCATTTTAATGTGTCCTACTTGTAGTAATTACAGATTGCAGGTAAAGCCATACATGTTTCGGTTTATTTAAGTACCAATAATTGCTTCTAGTTCTTCTACATACTCCCACATGCATCAAAGTCATTTCAAAGCATTTGAAAATGTGAATAATGTGGGACCACGCTAGTATGTAACTCAGCAGGTCGAGCAGGTCATCAGTGAAGTGACAGGTTTCTAGTTGTATCATCTACTCTTCAAAAGACATTCACTTATGGGTTGGATTTTAGAGATGGGTCAGAGAAAGATTAAATAAATAATCAAACACCACTGTATCTTCAACCGCGGTGCAAGAAGTGGAAATGCACGTATTGGCGCATATTGGATATGGTCTTCGATTCCATGGCCAAATATTGTAAACTGATTCAACTGATATCTCCATATTTATATTCTAGTGAGCTGACTCAGATCATAGCTGATGTATCCCAGGATCCAACGTTACCCAGAACAGAGGACCATCCGTGTCCCAAGTAAGAATCCATGTCTGGTACAAATCTAGGCCTTTTCCCAGAGGCGCACCACTTTTTATTTGGGTTGCTTAACCTCTGCTCTGCTCTCAATTATTGAGTGTTAACATATTGTACAATTTGGTATAGCCTTTATCCATTTTTTTTCTACATAGTTCCATGTATTTCCTTTATTTTAGTTACATTTATAATACTCATTTGTCTTCTCAGATGTGGCCACAAGGAGGCAGTGTTCTTCCAGTCCCACAGTATGAAAGCTGAGGTAATATCTTCAGCTCTATCTTAAGTATCTATGTCAATAAGTTTCAATGGCTAAATATACATATGCATGCGAATCTGCATGAGGTGACCGGTTACAATGGGTTCTGCTGACTAAAAATACAAATCCTAATGCGCTATCACATCTTTTGATGCATCCACACGTCTTGATGCATCCACTTCATGTTCTCCCACAGGACGCAATGAGACTGTACTACGTGTGCACTGCCCCTCACTGCGGACACCGGTGGACAGAGTAGACCTGTTAGTTATGATGTATGCCGTCAACACCCAGGCCCCTGGCTTCTGCGGCTTAAAAGCTTTGTTGTTAAAAGCGTCTCTGCAAGTGCAGTCTGTAGAAGCTAAGGGACCAATTTCTGACCTTAGTATGATGCCTAACCTGTATGTTTTAACGTGGCAGTTACTCTGTTGTTAGGTCTCAATACAATCGATCCTGGGCAACAAGAGCCAACAACAATCTGTATGTCGTAAGTTGTTTTAGGCGTCACATTGTACACGCAATTATTTAAACCGTTTTAACTTTTTTTTTCTTTTGTAATAATACGTTGTAATAATAAAAGATACCACCCTTTTCAAGTAACTACGTTTTTTCTGTAATCTAACCATCTGTTTGAGGCTCATACATTAAGTCAACCTTAACTCACATCATTTGTAGTTTGTACCAAAGTTAATTTTGTGTGTGTGTGTGTGTGTGTGTGTGTGTGTGTGTGTGTGTGTGTGTGTGTGTGTGTGTGTGTGTGTGTGTGTGTGTGTGTGTGTGTGTGTGTACATATATCCATTTCCATGTGAAATATTTTCAGAGTAGCGGGAATTTCTCTCATCATATACCTACTGTGTACGTTTGCAGCGTATTCCGAAATGACCATGACCAATTGTAAATAACTGCCGAGCCGAGCATACGACAGCACACGCCACAGCCAAGTAGGCAAAACCAATCCCCTGAAGCAAACAACCACTGACAAATACTAAGCAGGCTGCGAGATGTGTGTTAGTCTCGGAGGGCCGTGGAGGGGTACGTGTGCAGGGAAATGACTGCCTCAGTTGGTGTTGCTTTCATGGGTATTTTAAGTGCAACCCCCAGGCAAAATGTACATTTTTTTTGGAAACGAACCCTATTGAGCACTATCTCACATGTCTGACAATACAAAATCAAGAATGATTAATGATTATATATCTGTTTATTAGCTATTTAATATTTATCAATAAATTAATAAATAGGTTTTATTAATTAATAAAACCTTCCTATAGGCGATAAGCAGAGGCAAGTTTGAGTATAGGCTACTTGCAGCACATACTAACAATATCAACTTACCATTATTTACTTAAACTTAAAAGAGTGTACATACACTTAAGGCCTATCAATTTACGTGAACTGGGCGTGTCAATATAAGCTAATTCAAAGGGTGGTGCCATATGTTGAGCTGTCTGTGTGAGATTCAAAAGGAAAAAGTACAAATTAAATTAATTGTATTAATGATATCAATCGAAATATCAAGCAATTGGGGTATATAGGCCGATGTTCCCAGTCAGTGGTGGTTCTGCACCATTTCAGGGGGGCAGGCGGGGGTCCGTTGTCTTATTCGAGGGACCAAAGTATCATTCAACATCAGGGGTTCTTTGGCCGGCGCTGTTTAGAAATGTTTTTGTCATAAACTAGGTGTATTTTGTTCATCCATCAGTTTTTACAGGTTAGAATATAGCATAATTTACCACTGCAGGGATACACCCTTAAGCAAAGAACATTGCCATTATTGACTTGACTCTGAAATAAACTACAAATGTTTGGAAATACTCAGAAATACTCAAAGAAATTCACTAATAATAATTAGTGAACCGTCAGTGTTCCCAGGATGCACAAGTGTTCACATGTAGGCCAAGGATTATGGAGAACCCTTTGTTAGATTGAGTCAAATAAGTATATGGGTAAAAGTAAAATGCTTGGTGTACTACATGTTGACCTAGGGTCTAATAACCCTACTTTGCCTGTCAACCTTGTGGATAAATACCTCACGGGCAGAGTAAGATTGCGCCACCGTTCAAGGTTTATGGAGATGGTTGTTTGTTTACCCGACCCAACTACGTATATAGCATTTATAGAGGATTACAACATATAATTATTTCTTTAACAATTTGACTGTTTGCGATGTGTTATTAGGACACCATGAATCATAAAGCAGAGTCGGAGAGACGCTTGGGTCCCGAGGGCGAAGCGCAGGTGGAGTGTTGAGTTTCAGGAGTAGGAGGAAGTGTAATAATTAAACAGAGTTCAACGATCAGTCAGAGGTGTGGCGCGCCAGGCTCGGCTCAAGCGAGGAACCACGCGCGTCTGTTTTCGAGTTGTTGTGACAAGTGCGCACGTGTTGCGCATTGTGTCTTTGGCTCGCTTATGCGTCGGATCGCAACGCGCGTTGCTTTCTCCCGTCATTAAAGCTATATTGCATTCAGAATGCAGACAGACACTTTAAGGAAGCAGGTCATGCTAAACATGGATGATTTGAAAACTCCTGCGCATTTTTACCATAAATCACCATTCAGCATCAGTAGCTTATTGAGACGAGAGGGAGTTATGAAGGGTAATGCGCTGGAAGGTGTTACTAATTCGCACAGAGGCAAATCGTACTGTGGAGTTCCGGGCACGCCGCAACTTTACACTCAAGACCGCGCGGATTATGGCCATAGTTGGATTTGCAGCAACGCCAAGGATGAAGGCAAAGAAGAAAAAAAGACCATTCTTCCAAAAGACAAACTGGGGGGAAATAAGAGCGAATCGAAGAAATCAGGAGAAACTGAAGAAAATGTTAAACCGCAGAAACCCCCGTTTAGTTACAACGCGCTCATCATGATGGCCATTCGCCAAAGCCAGGAACAACGGCTCACTCTGAACGGCATTTATGAGTTCATAATGAGTAACTTCCCATACTACCGAGAGAATAGACAGGGCTGGCAAAACTCAATTCGGCACAACTTGAGTTTAAATAAATGCTTTGTGAAAGTGCCGCGCCATTATGATGACCCCGGCAAAGGCAACTACTGGATGCTGGACCCGTCCAGCGACGACGTCTTTATTGGTGGCACATCTGGGAAACTCCGGCGCCGTGTGTCGTCGGGTAGCACCAGGGCCAAGCTGGCACTCAAGAGGGCAAACGGCTTGGCATCCACTACAGCGACAAGCCTCGCGTTCGCCACGGCGGGGTCCTTTTATTGGCCTGTGCAGTCGTTTCTTGCTGTCCAGCAGCCCGCGCGTCCGCCGTTCTGCACGGGGTCCCTTCTTGGTCAACGGCACCACTCCGGTTATGCCACATCAGTTCTATCGCAGCGTACGCGCCGCCATGTGAGCGCAACAAGTACGGACGAAGAAGCCGCGCACCTGCAAAGGAACCAGGAGAGGTCTTATTTTGGAATGAGTTGCGCCCAATCAAGCCGCCATCAAATAAGCGCGACCACCGCGTTCTCCGCGTCCATGATCCCGTTGTCTTTGTCCGATCCGAGTCCATTTAATGTGCTTTCTGGACAAACCAGTTACTTCTACTCGCAACAAATGCCTTACAGCGCAGTGTTTAACCCGTGCCAAGAAGACCGGGTCTTTTCTAAGACTTTTCAGGGAAACGCACTGTGTGGAAATGCGCAGTCGGAATTTCTGAGTGCTTATGAATTCCCGAGTTATTATCCTCAACTAAATCCGAACCATGGAGTGTAGAAACACGGTGCGTGTAGGTCAATGCTTAAAATGTGCTAAAATAGAGAAAGTAAGGAGAACACTTTCTAAACTATACAAATCCAACGCGCTCTCAGACTTAAACTACCAGTAAGTAGGCCTGTTCCCTGTCGACAAGACCTAAATGTCATTTCAATATTGAATGCCTAGATTGTTGACCGAAAATAAATGGGACTTATATATATTATTAGCCCTAATATAATTTTTTTGGTTGCTAATATTATATAGAGATGTATCACCCAGTATGCAATATGATATTTCATTTCCCCAGGCCTAATAAGTCAGTAAAATGTGTATTAGGCGGCTATTATGTTTTACCATGTTTGTAATTACAATTAGTCATGGATGCGATGTGATATTGCGACAAAAGCCACCTTTTTTTAACAAAAGCTTCCTGCTGTTTAATTTAGATGAGTTAATTTAGATATTTTATATTTGTGTAAGCCTATGCCCTCTCATAGACGATATATATATATATATATATATATATATATATATATATCATTGCTGAGGAATGCATTTATTTGATGTATTTGCCTTGCATGGATGCATGCAACTGTTTTATACTACATGTCATTATGGTACTGAATAACAACATTAAAAGTCAAAGATCACCCACATATAAACCAATCGATGACTCAGACACACTTACAGTTTGTTTTTTGTTTAAGCTTTTTATTTTTATTTCAAGCCAATATTTAGAGGCTAGATGTAAAGTAATTTATTGTTATTGGTAGTTGATTAGTTGAGATCGGACATACTAGCCTACTAATTGATGGAGTAGTGGATTTCTTAACCTAGGCCAATGCATTGTTTAAAAAAACACAAAATTAAATCGAATTGCTGTAGGCCCCTTTTCAAGTACAACAAATAACACCCCAAATAACGAACCTGTAAATAAATGAATCAAATTATCGAATGCCTATTCTGTTGTCTAACCTATGTCTTCCAAATGTTAACATCCAAGAGGAAACGAGTCTATGAATGTATTTTGATCACACAAAATAGGAGTGATGGGAACAAGGAAGGAATCTTTTGTCTGTGCTGAACAAGTTGCAGGAACATGTAAAGGTCTAGATGTGTATTAGAGATCATCCACAGTTCACATTCCACTTATCATTGCAACATCAATGCACACTGAGATGCAGCATTATAACAATGATACACAGCATTTGTCTGCGCGATGTGTCAATAAAATCAGACATGTGGTTAGAGAACAGATTATGAGTCTGTGTTTGTCTGTGTAACACAGATTAGAATTGTTTCTTCTTTCTTTTTTTTGTCGGTGGCAGGGGCGCCTCTTTCAAACAAAAGAGTCTTTTATCAAAAGGGTTCAGTCTGTCAACCATCAACGTCTTCCAGCTCACTCACATTCAGTCGCCTGTGGTTAAACAAGACGGCAGGCATCGGGTAACCAGCAGCAGCATGTGTTGGCAAACTAAAGGTCTAGAGAGATACAAAGATACAGCATTTTCTTCCCCTGCATGACTAATTGTGGCTGTACCACTTGGAGTTCAGGCGAACCGAGTTGTGAATCAACAGGTCTGGATCAAGTTTTGTATCCTGGGTTAGTGTAATGGGATACTGTTGTTGGCATAATAAATTACTTAATTTATTTGACATGGACTAATATCCCCACAGCTCTGAATCTTCCCAGTCGGGCAGAACATGTAGTAGAACAACACGGCGTAGGGAGTAAAGCGACATCTGGACATGGGGACCCTTGACTTGAAATGGGGTTACTATCTCCCAGATACAGTCTGGTAAAGAAAACTGATGTGATCAAAACATAGTTATTTCTTCAATTTATTGTAAACATTTGTCATGGCTATATGGGCCTATATTATATTGTATTATAATATATGTGTTGTTCCGTTGTTATGTATGTTATAGGCCTACGTGTATATTTGAAAAACATGGTTGTGTATTTTATTTCATTTTCACAAAGCATTTAACCTTATGTGCATTTTCTTTTGCTACTTGTTTTCCAAATAAAAAACGATCCTGTAAGGTGTGTGCTTTCTGACAAAACAATAATAGACATTGTTTAATGTGAATTAGTCACAATATGAGAGTTAGTCACAACAGTAACAGGCCTCCAAATGCAATGGCTTTGATACAATAATGGGTTTTCTGTTAAACATGAAAGCATTTTAAAGGTTTATGCACAATCCAAACAGAACGCCAATTTCTAAAGTTAGCCTGTCTCTGGAAATTAGTCCTAAATACTGTTTTCTCTCAAGAGCATACTGGATGAATGTATGTTCTTGTAAGAGAGCTCCACAGGTATACTTGCCACCATGTGAAATAAGGTGAGTGGGTTGTGCTGCCCTAGGCGTCAGTCTGTCTCTTACCAGAAAGCCAATCCCTCAATGCTTCATTGAAGGAAAAAATGTTGCACGTCTCTGGTTCCTCACACACCTCTCCATCATTCTTTTTTACTCAAAGAATAAAAACGACTCACCTATTTGATCCCCAAGCATGCATCTAGGGCATTTAATGTCCTTAGGCTATGCAAACATTATGCTTATTTTTATAAATCCAACATAATTGTTTTCGTGTGTGTGTGTGTGTGTGTGTGTGTGTGTGTGTGTGTGTGTGTGTGTGTGTGTGTGTGTGTGTGTGTGTGTGTGTGTGTGTGTGTGTGTGTGTGTGTGTGTGTGTGTGTGTGTGTGTGTGTGACCCTATGTAAATGTAGTGGGATTATGTATCATATACAATCAAGAAGATACACTAAACGCTTCGCTAGGCTACATTATTATAGTGTATATAGTACATATCTATGCCTATTACGTTTTGCGATCAAATCTTTGGGATAGGTCGGGAAACACCAATGGGAAAGCTTGGACATTGCTAACCCGGTTTTCGTTCTTTGAGCGCCCATATTTAGACCCGGAAGTAGTTACAGAAGCACGAGTTCGTTGGTTGTTCGTTGTGGAGACGAGAGGACACAAGAAGCCAGTGGAAAGGACCTCAGACTTTTACGTTCGATTGTTTTTTAGCACTGAAAATGTAAGTGCATACCCGTGTTTTCTAAACAGTTAAACACTTATAATGAAATGCTATTGAATTGTAGCTCCTAGCCATCCGTTAAGCAACAATGATTCATTGCTAGCATGTAGCCTGGTGGCTAACTTAGCACTAGGACAAGTATTATCCATGTGTGTAAATGATACGATTATATCCCGACCATAGCAGCACCTCTTAATGTGATAAGTGTATACATTTAGACTTATTCCGCTTGAATAGCGGACTCCACACAGGCTCATTCGTAATTTTTAGTAATGTACTTTCAAGAGTATAAAATCATTGCTAGTGTGGTTAGGGTACGGTGATAGCTGAAGTGTGTGTGTGTGTGTGTGTGTGTGTGTGTGTGTGTGTGTGTGTGTGTGTGTGTGTGTGTGTGTGTGTGTGTGTGTGTGTGTGTGTGTGTGTGTGTGTGTGTGTGTGTGTGTGTGTGTGTGTGTGTGTGTGTGTGTGTGTGTGTGTGTGTGTGTGTGTCGTCATACAATGTATTTTCCTACTTGCTCCATTACGTGAAAGTAGCACTGAGGTTACGCCAATACATGTGAACTATAAATAATCCCATACAAGGGGGCATTCAAAAACAGAATTAAAAAAAATCAATTCAGACATACGGGTTATCATTGTCTGCATTCTAAGATATCTTACTGTGTTGTTGATACTGCCTGTTTCAAGCATATATATGGACCGTGTTGTTATGTGGTGTTTATTCCAAGGAGTCTGTTAACCAAGCCCAAGTCAGAGATGACTCCAGAGGAGCTCCAGAAGAGGGAGGAGGAGGAGTTCAACACTGGCCCACTGTCCGTGCTCACACAGTCAGTCAAGAACAACACACAGGTCCTCATCAACTGCCGCAACAACAAGAAGCTTCTGGGAAGAGTCAAAGCCTTTGACAGGTATCATAATCACTTGCATTCAAAAAGCATTGTTTAATCCATCTGTGTTTAGAGATGAACTCAACACCCCTTGAGATTGGTTTGCATTAGATGACTCCTGACTCTTTCGAGGTACATGCTGATTAAGTGTTGACGTGACACGCCTGTGCTTCACTGATTGAAGGAGCTGCCAGCCCTGCCTCAGAATGAACAAATAAAAACGAACCCCTTTATTTTTTTAATTGTGAATAATTATACATTGCATATTTTATTTTAATATAAAGTCATCAATGAGATTAACATCTCCAATTTTAATCATATTTGTGTACGACCATCTCTGCCACTCATGTTTCCCTTTACCCCGTCCGTACCTGTATGGCCATGATCAGTCTTTGCCTCTACCCGGTGAGCTTTGAATGCTCACAAACACAATAAAAATGCAGGCATGTTGGTGGAAGAGGCCCAGTCCCTCCAACCGCTGTTTTGGTAAACACTGGGTCACCTCCTCCCTATCCCATTACCTACCAATGTGTTACTGTATGGACCTAACCAATCCACCGTACTATGTAGTCAGTGTTTATTTGTATTGTTAAATGCATAATATGTACGCTTCTCAAGCAAATGATACCTTACCAGCATCAGACGTAACGGAATCCATTATACACTAAGTAAAACTGTATGAATAACTAATTAAGTGAGTATATAAAGATTATAGTGAAGAAATCCCACTGGAGGGTGGGTTGTTGGTCACTAGACCCAGATGGTAATGTAGAACCAGGGGAGAAGGCTGCAAAGGAAGTAGGGTTAAAGCTAGGTCTGTTTTGTATGTTCTGAGTGAAAAGTCTTCTGAACAACGTCTGGCCTTCATGGAACACATAAATCTATAACTCTTAACAAAAATGTGGCTGAGAGGAGGCGGTCGGTGACTTGGTTGTGACAGAACGAAATGAACCAGTGGGTTCAGTAATGGCCGTGGTGGTGTTCGTTAATGGTGGCGGTATCTGGTTATTCCAGAGGTGGAGCAAATTTAGTTTGACCTAGTCCTAGAAGTTGGGTATGCTGGGTATTTTACAATAAACATGTTTTCTATGCTTTTATATCTCTTCTTTCAGACACTGTAATATGGTGTTGGAGAACGTGAAAGAGATGTGGACGGAAGTCCCCAAGAGTGGAAAAGGGAAGAAGAAGTCTAAACCTGTGAATAAGGACAGATACATCTCCAAGATGTTCCTCCGAGGAGACTCTGTCATCGTCGTGCTGAGGAACCCCCTGATCACAGGGAAATAAACATTTAGGTTTTTGGTCATTTCTTTCTTGTCGCCAGTCAAAGAAGCCGTTTAGATCTTGACCGTAAATTGTTGTTAGAATGCTTTTTTGATATGTATGAACAACCTGGTCGTCATTGTAAAACAAATACAGTGCAGAGACATTTTCTCGGAACACTGATTAACATGATGACCTGATTTCTTTTGTTTTTGTTTTGTGGGGTGTTAATTCTGTCCCTTTTTTTTTCATTTTGATAATAAAAAACGATAAAATCAAGTCAGTTGAACTTTGAATATATTTTCTCAACTTTAGTTGTGTTCAAATAAATCTGTCCGTTAATTATCTGGTCTGACACTAACGAGAAGAACTTGGAGCCTTTGGATCCTTTCCAGAAAGTCAGGCTGACATTCTCATATTCCTTAAACCCCTTAGTTCAGATTCCCAGCCGACACTAAGCTTTACTCCGTGGTGTTGACTTTAAAATACAAATGCACTTCCTCCCGCACTCCCTTCAGCCCTTCACCTCCTCCCGTTCCAGTGTCATCCTTCTACTCTTCTCCCCCCACCACATCTTTGGTGTCGGGGTGGATTTCAGCGAGCAGTGCTCAATATGCGACAAACTGCCGTTTAAAGGCTGTCTGCATTATTGATGAGAGCAGATGTGCTGACTGTTACTTCACACCCCGCTCTCTCTCTCCATCTCATTCTGCCACTCATCACAGCCCCTTGCCCTCCTGACCACTCTGTTAGTTTACTTGAATACTCACATCATACTTAATCTCTTCAAACGGACACTATCCAATTCAGTGGTTAAGCATTGTGGCTACCCTCCCCATGAGGGCAAACTGAAAAACCCAACACTGAATGCCTGGTTCTCTCTGAGAACGGTGACATGGATATTTTGGGTTGTTAGTTTATTTTACAAGAAAATGTGTTTTTAACTTTTTATATAGGCCGATTTGGACTGGCTTGACTAAAGAATGATTATCAAACTCAAAAAGTATACTGGGATTTACATTTTGTGTTTTTGGGTTGCTTTATGTGAAAGAGCCTAGTAAGATAGTCTTCCAACAGGCCTACCACATGGGAAGTAGGCCTAGTAAGCTCTTATTTCACCATTAGACTTTATTCTCACATCCTCAGCTATAAACAAAAAATTCATGTCTGACCTGTTTGAGTGGCAGTTGTATCATGTTTCAGAGATAAACAATACAGTTGGCATGAGTAAGGAATCCAACAAATCAGATCTAACATTGGGTCCTTAAACAACAGCGTCCAAATGGAGGCCCTACAATACTGATCAGCCTTTTGGCAATCACGTTGTCTGGTGAACTGTAAAAAGTACTTTGTATCGCTTACGGCAATTCCAGATTTCTCTTTCATGTTTGGGAGGAATATCAAGTTGCCTGAACCGGGAACGGTCAAACTTCCCTAGTGATAAATGTTGGTTCTTGTCAGGCCTCACTGCCAGAGCTCTATTCGAAAACAAGGTTTTATTCACCAAAAAAAGCGGGACTGAGATCAATCCATCTACACACATTCAAATGTGGACCTATATGTAAAGCTAAATGTAGATTTACCAACATGATTGAGCCACCCCGTTTTTGACTTGCGGCCCACAATCTGTCATGCATAGCCTATTTCTCATGTTTCTTCACTCGCTGGAAAGATACTTTGGAGAGTCCATTTCCCCCCAAGATTTGGGGGAGGGTGATCCGTGGCAGGAAGGGAGATGTTTTATTCAGCAGGCAAGGGGCAGAGGGTGCGATAAGAGGGGAAGTGTGATTATGATAGCGATCGTCCATTCGTCTATACGAGACCCTCTGAGCAACGCGACACCCTCGGTTTGACGCGCGGCTCACACCTATCGATCGTTCCCGGTAACCAGAGCAGCCGTAGCTCTTCAAGTAGGTCCGTGGTGGTGGTCTGGGGGCAGAGCTGAGAGGTCAGGTGAAGGGAGTAAAAGGGATCAGCTCTGTAAACACAGCCACTAACTCCTCACACTCATCTCGTCTGTGATAGTGAACTACAAAGTGCACTACTTCAAGGACAAGTTCATTGACAGGCTAAACAAAAAAGATCAAGTACACCAAACAAACATAGGCCTACATTGGGTGTCTGGTTATATTTGCAAACAAATGATGCATGCACTGATGTGACGAGACAAAGACATCCTAGACTATATAATAGCACACAACGAGGTTAAAACAAATCCAGGATCGAGTTTAAATAGTTTCATTATGTTTGGTTTATGCAAGTATGATTCTCGTGTGAGTGTCCTGTTTTGATAAAAGTAAGTAACTAAACGTATAATTTCTTAATATTTAATGTATTGCTGCTTTTTTTTTCATCATTTCATTTGTTTTCGTTTGCTTCACGATTCAAAAATAACGTCCGGGTTGCATTATAAATCACTGCGATTATACTGCCATCTAGCGACATTTAGTGGAAGCCATCCGACACGTGAAATAGCTTAGCCACCCCAGTAGAGGGCGGCCTTGTACTTACTATTAGATTCCATTATGTATTTACGTCGTTCTGCATCGTTTTTACTATTGCCTTAATGTTGTACATTTTGAACTCTTGTATTAGCATTACAAATTCTCTCTCTCTCTCTCTCTTTTATATATATATATATATATATATATCTTTTTTATGTAAAACGAAAAAGGTGTTGATATGATACCATCAAAGTTCAATCACTGAATAACTGTCAGTCACCCATCTTATTTACATATCTATCACAACAGAGGAACCAGCATGTGTGAAGAAATCCAAATCAGGCAGTTAGCTTTTAAGAGGAACGAACAGAAATAACTTTTAGTATGGCTACCTTACGGTTTTGAAAAGTAATGTTAACAAACCCACCAATTGCTCCATTTATCGGTTGTCTCTTGCTAATCCATCTCCGCTTTCAACAGTCTCTATACCAGTAGCCATCAGATATCCGTTTGCGAAACCGATGGCCCCTCTAGATACGGTGTAGACTAAATTAATCTATGGTGCCTCATGTTAATCAAAATATTAACATGATTATGTTTCCCACCCCCCACGGCCAAGTTTAGATATAGTTTGGGTTACCAGGATTTGCGCTTGGTAATTCTCTGTACCGCTTGTGTGCTTCAGTGAGTGCTGTTTCACTGTCTAATTTAAGAAGCACGCAAGAATCTGGCAAAGGCATATGCAAAAGACAAGAACAGTGGAAAGAGCAATAGCAATGGAGTGTTTTTTGTCATTCCTATTTGACCTGAGTCAACAAATAAAGGCCTATTTGCATACAGATAGGCGTACATTTGTATTTGTAATACCTTAATTAGGCCTACTTCTTTAGAAATGAACGTGACTATATGAAATGTGGACCTCCATATATTTCCCATAGCTAACCAGGATTTTGCTAACCAGCTCTGTTTTGTAGTTTTGACTGTTTAGGCAGGATTCCTTTAATTCTTTAGAAAAAAACGAATTACATGTTGATTTGTAATTCATTACGATACATTTAACGTTCATAATAATTGTCTGCAAATCACAGCCAACTTTCACCCTTATGGGTTTAATATGAAGATGAGTTGATCTAACTGATTAAATAATTTATTCTATTTTGAAAGATGACACCAGTGTGCCACTGTAGTTGCCGACTAAATAAATTCAGGGTGCAGCTTTTAAAATCTATAGCAGCTGCTCAGACTGGTGTCTGTGTGTGAGTGCCTGCGTGAGAGACATTGGATTTCTGAATGTTTACACATACTGTGCATACGTAATGGATGCCTTACATATTTTCAACTACTTCCCCCTATTTAGAAGAACAGCACGTTGAAGAATGTCTTACACGACCCAGCGATGATAGTCTATTTAAGAAGTCAACTTTCGATATCAGGAAAGCCCCCTCTGTAACAACTGTAGAAGTGTAAAATTACAAAATGAATATGTGAAATATTAAATATGAATTTAATAATTACATTGCACACTATAATGGTGTAAGGTTTCCCCGCCATTGATTTGATAAATACAAAATAAACTCCTAATGAAAATGAATGCTAATGTCAGCAGGGGCTGGAGCAAACTGGGATGATATACAAGCTTACCGCTAGGGAGAGGTGAAGTGCGCCTGCGAGGGCAGAGAGGCTACTTTGAAGCCGGCGGGTTGGGCCAGACTCCCAATGAATTTCCTCACAGCCCTGCGGCCGGGAGATAAGTCTGGCGCAGATTCACGCTATTGTGCCCACGAAACTAGCTGATCAATTAGCGCCAAGTAAAAGAAGAAGTGGCTATTTTGGACGTGTGTGGCTTTTTTTCTTTTCTTGACTTTGTCCGTGAGCTCGATGTTTGGTTATTTCAAACGAATGCGGGATACTGATTGGAGTTGACAAGCCGCTCCACTACTGTATCTACTCTTCCGCCCCCCTCGCGCTCTCCGCACAACCAGGAAATCGCAGAGGTGTGCTTCTTTACTCCGCTTGTAGCTACCCCCTTTTTTTGGGTGTAGATGTACGTTGACGGTGGTTGTTGTTGTTTTTTGTAGGGTTCTTTACATTATCCGGTTGCTTTTTAACCCCAGGCTTGTGATCTGAAGACACCCGAACGGCACACGAGGAGAGGATCTCCACTCCGGCGGAACAATGAGGTGGGTAAAAGCGCCTCAACTCGGACCGCTCTCTGCATCTTCATTGTGTGTTGGCTACAATTTGTGTTAAGCCAACTCTACAAGAGTTTCCCCACGTACAGCTCTTAACTTTTTTTTCTTCTTTTCTTTTCTTTATTTAATACAAACAATGCAGCCACCCCATACACTTCAACAACATCGATTTGAACCGCTTGTTTCAAATCAACAGTCGATGTCGAGTTGTTTCACACTCGGTTCCAGTGAACCAGCCAAGCGCATGGCCATCGTGCTTTGCCACAACACAAACCGCACAACACATCTTTTACACACGCTCTCTTTCGGGCCTTGAAGGTCACACTAACAACCAACGTTGTTTGCGTGTCAGCGCACAACACCTGACATTTCATTGTTTGTATCTACTGCACCCATTGCCCCGGGTCTTCCAAGTTCAAATGGACCCAGGCAACCAATGCTCAAAGGTTAGTGTTGCCGAACACTTTCAATGGCAATAGTTTCCGTCTCCAGCCAGCACACTCCCGTGCTCACTTTGGTGTTTACACACGACATATTTCTGCTGCGATCCCCGTGTATTGTTGTAGACCCTATGTTGTTGTGGCCGTTTTTTTTTTCTCCGTTATTATTATGGTACATAGTAACTGTTGGTAGCCAACCAAGCATCGGGAAAGTTTTCTAGAGCCACACAACGGACAGCATTTAGTTCGCCCTGTGCGGCTTCTTTTCCCCACTTTGGAAATATTCTCAGGGAGGGTTGGACCCGGAACAAACCTGCACTATGCAACACCCAAGTCGGCGAATTCCACATCCTGTCACAGCCTGTGCAGGTAACAATTACATGTTTTGAACCACCACTCCTGGCTACAGCTTTTCGTGCACCCCGTATTTATATTGGGACTCAACAAAGTAGGCCTGCTGCTTCATCAGGTGCATTTCCATGTTTCCCTATACAAGTTCGGATGGTTGATGACCAACCTGTGCAATGAGTTCCTTGTCTTAAAGTAATCTTACCGATTTTACAAATTCTCTCTATTCACTGTGGCAAAAGCCACTGCAATGTGTTAGGAGGGCTGTTGGCCTATATGTTAAAGCCACTTTCCTCAAACTAAATGCACATATGCAATGGCAAAAGTATATGTATTTTAGTGCCCTAACGTGGCATGTTCAGAGTTGGTAGTTGGCCAACTTACATAAACACTTACAGAATGGCTTATTGTTGTTTTCAAGTTTGCACGAATCTTCTAGTTGAGAGGGCAGTTGATACCAGTCCATCCCATAGTGTCTAAATGGAACATGCCACTTAAGTTAATATAAATGCCTTCATGGCCTAGGGTCTCCACGCAACTCTATCCATGCAGTTCATGTTTTACCAGGAGGCCATTTCGGTAACATGGACCTATATACTGTTTTTAATTTTTATGTGTTCTCCCTAATCTTAGCTGCTGCACTGCAAAGCTGATTGCCTCTAACAGCATTTTGAAATACTTTAGTGGAGATCCCTGTGACCCCCCCCCCCCCCCCCCCTCCCTCCCCCAACCACAAAATGTTCTCCTCTTCTTCTTTTCTCATGTTCAGTGACACAGAAGGTCAGGGAAGTGACTCCTGTCATGACTATGCGCTGACTGTCAATCAGCCTTCCTTTTGATGTCTGGTGTGAACCATATTCACCTGTGCTACGGGCTCTGGAACCCACACACTCTGGGGCAGCAACTAACCTAATCAACCTAACCTAACCTAATCAGTCAATCAATATCATCTTTATATTTTTTTAATGGCTTTTTTATTAGTAAAAAAGGTTATTAATCATTTAGTCTATAACATTTAATAAATTATAGCAAATACATCACAAGTTATCAGTCCAAAGTGATGTCTTAAATGTGCTTTGTTTATTTGACCAGCAGCAACGAAAAACTAAAAGTTTTTATACCCTTTTATAACAATCCATGAACCAAATATTTGAATTGAACTGCAATATTAAGCAGCAAATGTTTGTTATTTTTACTTGACCAATTATATTTGATACATTTTCTGTACATTTTCATATACACATATACACACATACACACATACACATATACACATATACACACGTACACGTATACATATATACACATACACACACATACACATATACACATATACACACGTACACGTATACATATATACACATATACACACGTACACATATACACACGTACACATATACACACATACACATATACACATATACACATATACACACGTACACGTATACATATATACACATATACACACGTACACATATACACATATACACATATACACACGTACACGTATACATATATACACATATACACACGTACACACGTACACATATACACACGTACACATATACACATATACACACGTACACATATACACACGTACACATATACACATATACACACGTACACGTATACATATATACACATATACACATGTACACATATACACATATACACATGTACACATATACACACGTACACATATACACACGTACACATATACACACGTACACACGTACACATATACACACGTACACATATACACACGTACACGTATACACATATACTAACAGGCAGGTAACGTCTTCCATCTCACAAGTTAACCTTGCTTGCTGACGCTGAGATCTCGTAAGTTCTCTGCATGCCCAGAATCGATGCCAGCCGAAGTGGGCCCGTGAAGCAGATAGGGGAAAGGGCTTTACTCTTTGCTCTTGACCAAGCATACTATCGATCAACCTTAAAAGCAAGAGCAACGCTCCCAGTCCCTGTCTCCTTTGTGTGTCTCCATTCCCACTGCCGTGTTCTAGAGCTGCCTGGCTTTAAGAGGGCTGCAGCAAATCTATCATGACCAGGAATGTGCACCCACCCCACCCCTCTCACGTCCACCTTTGCATCCATCTTTGCTTTTTGTCCGCACAGGGCGAAATTACAAAGGTATCCGCTTTATTGGTGTCCCTACATTTTTCGGCGTGCTGTGATTATTGCAACTTGGTGGTTGCGGTAGAAGGGTGTACATGTTGTGTAAAATCATAGCTGTGTGTGTGTTTGGGGTCATGCGCTCAGGGTTGGTCAACATACACGTAGTTGGCCAACACATGGTTTGACGAGGTAGATTTCAATGTGGGAATTCCAATCTATAATAAGAACAAGTTTCATTTCATGCTCCTTTATTTATTTATTTATTTTTAAAGGGACTCCAAATAAACAGGAAGTAGATTTCCCCGAACGGCAGCAATGTTCTGCATGGGTTTCTGTAGGAAAAGGTTCAAACAATGTCCGTCTGTGTACCGCAGGCAGTGCGCTAGTTAAATGCTTTGCCTTGTTTTGCCACAACACCTAATCATGTCTAGTGCCTCCGCCCCTCGCTCTGTAACAATTCACCCCCTTTGGTCCTCTCACACGCATAATAAATAGGCCTTTATGGCCCCCTGGATTAGACGCTTTGCTACAGGAGTTACTCAATGCACAAAACCTTCCATTGTCTCCTTGATGACAAATCAAGTTTCCTCAGTGGTAGCTATTATGTCTATATGCTCTTATGTTCTCTCTCGCCCTCTCCTTGAGATTATTTTGGCTATCTTCTCCTTCCCTCATAACCTTTACCATGACCGTCGTGTTGTTGATAGCTGGAAACACCATAATCCCCTTAACTAGCCGTTCCACAAGCTTAACCTTTTTATTTTTTTTGGGGGGGGGGGGGTCTAAATGTGGCATATGAAAATGCTGGATGGTTAATGACAACATACAACACTGACCTCGTCACTCAAAGTCTTTAGAGAAAATGTCTTGATCAACACATCCATCAATTTACAAAGTGGAGTGCTGCTATAGCTGTAATCTGTATATGCTTTAACATTGTTGTTTTGTATTTCATTTCTTAATAACTCACCCTCTAAGTAGCGTACTGGTTTTGAGGAGGAGTGAAGGAGAGCGTGTGGTAAGTGATGGAGATTCTGGGTGTTCTATCTGGGAGGAGAAGAATAATGGTTGTCAGAGGAGATGCTAAAATGCTATCGTGGGGTAATATACGGTCAGCGTTGGCCACTGCTAATGGCCAGAGATGCACATAAGACTGCAGTGGAGTTCCCCTCTATAATGGAGCATAATGGATGCCTCTTTGTGTAGGACTGGTTCCATAATGTCAGCCATCTTAAACACTTTATCTCTCATGTTTCCTGACCATGACCATGTGGTCAGCAATGATGATGGGAGCTGATACTGCATGCCTGGTTTTGATGGGGGCGGTATAGTTCTGCTGGGGGAGAAAAAGGGGCTGGATGGTCCATCACTGGCATTTAAACACAAAATGTTTTGACCAAAGAAAGTATTGGATGTTCCTATATTTCCTATATTGCACAGGGATTTTGATCTGGAGGTGACTCGGCAGGGGGAAAAAAAGAGAGCAGAAAATAGCTTTTCAGCTGTGGCATGTTTGGTTATGTCAGAACTATTTCCTGCATGGTAGACGTTATTCATGAGTGATTTTTAGCCCCTTGTTTTTCACACTTAGAAATCTGGCCCCCGTCTGTTCTGACTGTAGTGGGTTCATTTTGTGAACTATAATTTAGAATGATCCATTTTCTTTTGTTACATGTGCTTCTCATGTCTTAACTACTTTTATGACATCGTACTCTGTTATGGATGAGCGCACACTTCAGCGCAGAAGCCGGGTATCCACTTTCAGTCTCTCCCGGGGCTGCAGTTTATGCGGCCTACCCTTTCCAGTAAAAACGGACCGTGTGTAAGTCAGGACAGTGGAGTGGAAGTTTCTCTGCGTCCAACCAGAGATTGCTTTTCTCTAGAGTCCTCTGCCCGCCTCTTCCCCGGCCTGAGTCAGGGAGGATGTGCTCCAACCTGTAAAAGGAATTGAACTCGGCGAGGAGGAGAAAGGTGATTTGATGGTTTCCAAATAAGGGCATGAAGCGTGGCAGCCTCTCTCCCTCCCCCTTCCCCAACCCCTCCCTCCCCCTTCCCCAACCCCTCCCTCCCGCCTTATGGCTTAAGAAGCAGGAAGGAATTCTGCTGCGTGCTTCCTTAAAGTGGTCAGGCACAATGTAGGAAGAGCGCTCTCTCCTCCTGCCACACGGTCCATTCAACGTGGAAAAGGATGTGCTAGGAGTGATGTCAGGGATCCAAGCGAGTAATGAGTCAGCGCACAAAGAATGCGAGAGTGTGGGGGCAGGGATCTTAAGAGAAGGGTTAGCGTTGTCAACTTGGCCTTAATGAAAAGTATTGCCAACATTTAGAAGGCTCAAACCATGTTTTCTTTTTCTGTATCTCTGGCTTAATTTTGATGGAGAGCATTGTGAAAGAGAGCTGAGGTATAGCCAAACTACCTAGCATGCCTCTCTGTGTGGCTGCTTCGGGGGGGCACAAGGCAGTAGCCTGCAGTGCATGTGCGTGGCTGCATTTGTGTGAATGTGCGTTTGTTGTTGTGTGTTGGCAGCAGGTACTGACCTGTATTCAAAAAAGACATGAGGACCATATCTAATGAGGTGAATTTCAAGTAAAACTAAAGGCCATGGAAAACTAGCTATGCTTCTTAATTTTTATATATAAATCATAATTAACGGTGAGTAGCCGAGCTCCATTACGTACGTAGAACCACTTAGAGGCTTTTCTCCAGCGTTGTAGTGCCCATTTGGACTAACCCAAATTGGATCACATTGAAAACTGCTGTAGTTGGGTTTTCCTGACCACATGTTACTTTTCGGGTTGCCATAGAAGGACAGTCTTGACTTACTCTTTACTTTTGGAGCTAATTGATTGTGTCAAAATCAGATCCTGAATCCTGTCTTGTTTTTGTTATCAAATAGCTTGACACGGATGTGACTACAATGCAGCCATGTTGACCAAGAGTCAACATATCATGATATTTCCAAATAGCCAATTAGAACCAATTAAAATCCCAGGTTATATGTGCCACGTTGTCACATATTACAAGTAGATAGGGAGGGAGATATAAAACATGAAATGGCTTGCCTGTGTTGTGTAGGCCAGAGCTGTGGTCAGGGCGTGGTTCTGGGGGCCCGGGAGGTCCACACTGTTTTCCCTGGGGTCTGGGATGACATTACTGGTCTACTGTATGCTTGTCTACAACCTGAGGTCAAACACTTGGCCACCACTGTGACCCTGTACTGTATTTGTTGGATAGAGCGGTGTCACACACACACGCACACACACACGCTATTCCAGCCTTTTCTCTAAATAGTGTTGTAGGCCAATTATATAATCTACCTAGTTCTATATAACATTCCGGCACAGGAACCAATTGCCAACTGGCAAAAGATTGGCTCTTAGGTGAGAAATTATTGTTGTTTTTGGTTCAGTTTCAATTTGAGAGTCAAGTTTGTCTGGCCTCATGAGACCATCATGAAATAGACATTTTCGTTTTCCAATGAATATCAGTCTGGCCTTGGCTGGGCAGCAATTGATTTCCAAATATGGACATGGCCTTAAGTTGTTCAAAACTTCAGCCAATCAGAATGATGCTCGTGCTCTCTTTGCTCTTGCAGAATCCGCAAAAACATGTTCTAATCTGAAAATAACAAAAGCCTTCCATGCAGATTTCTGTTCATCTTTTAGCATCCTTATTCAGTCCATTTCAGATTTCTTATGCTCCTTGTTCATCATTAACTGAAACTCCCTGCCCCATGCGCTGATGGTCCTAGGATTGAAAAATACTTTAAACGGCATCTTTGCCAGACCAAGCTGCAGAATGAAACTGAATGTGAACTCGGAGGTTGTGATGGTCTCACCAGGACAGTCTCGGACTCCTTTTCAAAGACTAAAAGCCAAGGGGCACACACAGGGCAACAGGGAAGGATTGAACCATTGGTTGATGTATTCACACCAGAGTACCATACTTCCAATGTGGTTGTCATGCTTTCGTCTAGACACAGGCAGGACGTAGGTCGGCAACTTTAGTTCCGCACGTGTACTGCTGAGTACTTGACTGTGCTTGTGATGTTGCAGTGTTCAAGACTACTCTTCCATGAAAAAACCAAAACTTGCTGGTTTTTCTTGAAGGCCTTGAACAATGCCTGGCTGGAAATCACATTTGTTCACAGAGTAACAGAATCAGGAACATGCTCAGTGTGCTTTCTCACGTGTGACCTTTGGCCATGGCTTCCATGTTGAAACTCTCAACAGCAGCAAAGTGTCACTTTCCTTCCCAGAACCAAGGAGCCGAGTTGTTCATGCATTTGTTTGGGGTCACGCAAGGCCAGTTGACTCCTTCCAACAAGGGTTTAACCCTAGTGGATCCCTTGTTTGGGCAAACTCTGCATGTTATGTCTCCTAACATGCTGAAGATGCAACCATATGATGGGGTGTTAGGTGCACCCCTATCCCCTCGCCACCGGCACATCTATAAGCAGCATGTCCCTCTTTCACTTGTCCGGCAGTTGCTGCCCCCCTGCTGTATGATCGAACTGCGTTGTCTGGTTTCATTTACCTCAACATTGAAGGGGAAGCTGTGCCTTCTCTCTGCCTATTAGCGGTGCCGGGCATCGGATAACGGCAAATCACAAACCCCACCTCAAAGTAGAGGAAGGTTCCCCAAACAGGAACGAGAACTGCTTGAGTAGACTTCAGTTTTACATTAGAAAAAGGAGCATATCTTGGCACAGGACGTGTTTGACCTAATCTAAATCTTTCTCCCACGTCAAAATGTCTAGGTTTTACATTCCTTGTGAAAATTAATATTTGCTTCAGTGTATTAATATTTGTCCGCCATATGGAATGGCCCTGAAAGGGGAAGGGTTTGTGCTAGACTAGTCACAAAGAAGGCGGTATGAAAAGTTTATTGTTATATCCCTCACCCCTTCACCACAGCCCCTTTGGTGTTAATGTGACATTTCAGCAAAAGGCCAACAAGATATTATGTTAATGCACTATTATTGTTATTATTAGATACCCACCTGAGGTTTGAAAGGAATTGAAATTGTGACCCCTTTTCCGCCAACACATTATTCATATCTCGTCTGAGTCATCTATGACTAAGTCTAATGGATAAACTAAAAATAATATTTTGCTGTATTTAGTAGCGCATCAAATTGCACTGACTTTGTTGTTAGTCTGTTCTAGTCTAGCCACTTCTGTTCCAGGAGTTACTCAAAGGGGACTCACTCTTACGCCTTTTCTGGCCATAAGCCTGTTAGTTAACAAACTGCAGAATCATTCTTTTTTGAAGGGAAAAGGGGGTTCCTAAAGTTGAGTTATTGGATGTTAATTAAGATCTATGCCAGTTTGTCGAGATGAGGAGACAGAAAAAGGCTTTTAAAGTGTTTTTGTTTTTTGAGATTCCTGGAATAGAAGAGTAAGAAGCGACGTAGGAGGGATGCAGAGGCTCTTCCAGTGTCTTCCCTGGCTCAGTGGACCTTCTCTGCTTTTCCCTTAAGCCATGGGAGCTTGTGATGTTCCTCATTAATTACCCCCATGGGAGGATTCTTATTAAAGGAATGCTTGGGTACACCTTACTGCTGTATTCACTCTATGCTGTTAGAATACACACGGAACTTTCTCTACTCGAGGGGCGATGTGTTGGTGCGTGCAATGGAAACCATGTCTCTCTTATGACTCACTGGAAGTTCATCTCCACGGTTCAACCATCTATGTTTCGTAGGGGAAGCATAGGTGAGTGGCTAGGGTGTTTGACTCCCTGCCTGAAGGGTGCTGGGAGTCGAGCAAGATGCCTAACCCCTACCGTTTCCTTGTATCTGGAATCAAAAGTTATTTAAGATTAAGGCTTCTACAAAATAAACCAAATATTAGTATCATCATATGCAAATCAGCCCTTTGTGACCTGACTCAAGTGCACCAGGGCAAGCCCTCGTGAATCAGCCAGGAATGCTCACAGCGTTTGGTTTCTGAGCCACTGGGTCTGCTAAGGAAGACACAACAGTAGCAAAAGAGCAGGGGAAGGGCCAGGTGAACGGAGGAGAGCGTGAGGGAGAGAATGAAAAGAGGAGGGGGAAAAAAAGAGGGTCACCGGGCCTGACTGTACTTGTCAGCGTGTTATGGGAAATCTCTAAAAGCAAAGCCTTATACAGACATTTCCAAGTGAGCATGTGGCCCAGCTGCACACTGCAGTTTCCTGTTAACCCTTCCCTGACCAAGAAATCATGGCAAGATCAGAATCCCATTGAGGCTCAACTATGAGAAGGCTAAGATACACAAGTGGCTGTTTTTTTCTTGGTGTGTTTCAGCTGTGTATTTCCTGTTGGCAAATTGTCTGGCACCTCTGTCACTTTCTATGGTAATGGTCACACCATTTAAACCATTGTGTCAACTTCAGTACATCCAGTTGTCATGTTGCCTGTTGCGATGAGTCCTATATGCTGCATGTTTAGGAAGCAAATGTCAATTTTATGCTAGGATCTCTATCAGATTCGGCAAGGCACAAAATCCCTGAGAGTGCCGGCCAGTGACCTAAATGTGCTTGCCCAATAAAAACCCTCTTGAGTCAACCAGTCTTTTAGTTAGCCTGATAAAACAAGCCGCCACAGTGTGCTCCCTAGC
Source organism: Lota lota (assembly GCA_026745465.1). Taxonomy (NCBI): domain Eukaryota; kingdom Metazoa; phylum Chordata; class Actinopteri; order Gadiformes; family Lotidae; genus Lota; species Lota lota. The sequence continues at coordinate 90,874 of JACYXH010000404.1, read as the reverse complement.
CTAGCGGACAACAGCAGTCTGTAGCCCCAAGGAGGGCCAGGAATAGCATGTTTACGGCCGCAGCTTGTGGCGGTCTGTTGCAGTGCTAATACTCTGCCCTCTTTCCCCTCCCCCTTACCATAGCTCAGCCAGTTTGCTCAACATTTTGGAGGCATCATGTGTTGGCATGCGGCAGGTTGTAAGAGTGGCGGTGGGTGCGTGGGGGTTTTCGTCTCTGTGTCTGCAGTCCTTCCATAATTCAAGCCCTCTAGCTCTAGACAAGGACTCTCTAGTGAGGTGGGGGCTCCCTCGACCAGCTTCCCCTCTCATTAAAAATGCAGCCATTTTCCCAGACACACTTCCCATAACCCCCCACCCCCTTCTAGCCAACAGCATGCTCAGTGCAGGTATAGGTACCGGTTCACCAACCAGACTGTGCTCTAACTGTCCGCATAAACACACACCATGCATGCTGTCTATTGATTTAATGTATGTCACATTTTATCCAATGCGACATACATTGACATTGAAATGACATCTAACAATTAATCATAGTGTGGTACCTTTTTAAAATAAGAAAATGGCAAAATAATTATATAAATCTTTGTGCGTGTTCTTAACACTGTCCTGTCCCGTAACCTCCGTGTGAGGGAGAGCTAGGGATGTAAAACAGTCAATCGTTTAGGCAACGGCACCCTTCATAAGGTGGCAGGAAGTAGGTTGTGGCTTTGCCGTTGTGTCACAGGAAGTAGCAGATTGTGTCACAGGCAGGACAGATGGATGTGTGTGTGTGTGTGTGTGTGGCGGGTTATGGATTAGGTTGAGTGTAGTGGAAAGTGCACAGCCTGAGTGAAAGAGATGTCACTGAATGGCAAGGGAACATTTGGAGTCGTTCTCATGCACTTTCTTTAGGTCTCTATTTTCTTAAAGTCCAACCTTTGGCTACAAATTAACATCCTCATCTTTTGTCTGTGTGCTTTTTTTCATTCAGCTCTCTTTAAGGTTAATGTGTGGGTTGTCCCCATGGGACCGCCGTGTGTGTGTGTGTGTGTGTGTGTGTGTGTGTGTGTGTGTGTGTGTGTGTGTGTGTGTGTGTGTGTGTGTGTGTGTGTGTGTGTGTGTGTGTGTGTGTGTGTGTGTGTGTGTGTGTGTGTGTGTGTGTGTGTGTGTGTGTGTGTGTGTGTGTGTGTGTGTGTGCGCGTGTGTGTGTGCGTGCGAGACACTTGGCACACTAGTAGTACGGTATTACTGCCAATGGCTTTGAGGGTTGTGACCAGCCAGGGCAGTCCCAGGCTAGCTTGTAGGTTGCTGTTCCACATTCACTACATTAGCACACAGTGGCTACAGTAGACCTGCAACAGGGTGTTGTCCGTACAGTATTGTGACTAAATGACTCCTTACAGGAGTTGGGTCTGTTTGCAAGTAAAGGTAATTTATTGTAGATGTTAATCTGGCCAACTCTGGTCCGAATGTGTCTAAAGACTAGTGTGACCAGCATGCTGTCCTTGTTTTTTATATATATTATATGTTTTATATTTGTTATATATAATGATTGAAATCTCTTACTCAAATCAATCATTTCCATGGTCTCTAACGCCATTATATCTTTCCTCTGTTTTAGATTTTCTTTTCACAATTTCTTCATTTCCTTTATATGATCTTTCTCTTACTTCTATTTAGTTTACAGATTCCTCTTTTCTGTGTTATTGTTTTTTGTTTCTCATAAACCCACATTTGCTAATTGCATCACTTGTTGTATTTTTTTTTGCCTCATGCCATGGAAGCACAGGGCTTCAATTTTTAAATGTATGCTTTATATTTAACATTGTGTGAGTGGCCAGAAAGCTGAAAGCTATATTTATGAAAGAAAGCTGTGATGATGAAACGCATCATTTATTGTGCTGGTGGCTAGCCTATATTATGTTAAAACCATATAGGAGATACATCTGATGCTCAGTCATTTTATATACCATTCTGGTTGACTTAAAGCACAAAGGTTGGCCAGGGTATTACCTATACCCCGCACATCTATAACCAAAATATAATCAATAGGTAATGCATAGATCTTGCATTTTATAAGTGTTTAACAGTATCAGTCTTTGTCACGGTGTCCATTTCACTCTGAAGTAATACAAGGAATGCCGACCATCGATATAACAATCAAAGGCAAGCATTCTATCTGCTGTACGCTACGCTGATCATCTCCCTGTGTACGTTTACTGATGTGTTACTCTTTGCAGACCACAAACAAGTTCTACCAAATGTTTGGGATTGTTTTGTGACTACTACTTGACCCAGATATGGCGCTCAGCTGTGCGTATTAGCATGCCCAGGCCTATTCGGAGGGAGTGTATCGTGACAGCGTGTTGGGGCCCAACAGATGAGGCCAGGCTTGTCTGGAAACACAGGCTCCATACCAAAGCTTGTTTACACAAGCCAATGGAGAATGTAGCCTAGCTTAGATTCTGTTGTGACCGCTCAGTTTTTAGGTCCCTCTTTATTGCTTTTCTATGGAATGCCATTCAAGTCAATATTAAATAAATAAATAAACACATACATGAAATATATAGTCACTATAGTTCAATAAATAAATATGTATGTTTTTCAAAATGACTGTTTTATTTATTTTTTATATTTTATTTATTTCAGGGGACTTTTATTTCATAATGCCACATTTATTTCGATCTGTTATATTCAAATGAGTGGGCGTGGTAATCTCAGACCAAAGCAACAGCACCAGAACACCACCAACGCTCATAGTAGGTGGTGGTAATGCACCTGGCCCCACCCTCCATGGGACAAACCCTGCCAATAATAAGCTTCTCTGATTGTCGTGTGGTGTGGCGGGGCTCAAGACATGAGTTTTTGCCGGCCCCCGTAGAGTCGGGGGGGGGGGGGGGGGCAAAGATTTCCTCAAACGGCTTGATATCGGACTCTGGTAATAGGTGAGATTTGGCTTTCAGAGAAGGCGCGGATAGTCGGAAGGTACAGTTGATGTGCGGTTAGGGTTAGGGTACGTACACCTGGCATGTTCCCAGTCGTGTGGACCACCGACCCGACGGTGAGCAAGACAGCTCGTCAAGACAGCTGTGTAGCGTGTACTGCCGAAGTTGGCCCCAACTTTAAAAGTTGCCTAGAGTGCATGATTGCTGCACTAATCTATTCATAAGTAGTACAGTAAGGTCCATCCATGAGGAGTACACACCATGTAGCCTACTGTCCTTCCATCTGCTAGAAATGTTACGGCTTCTCGTATATTCAGTGGTGTTCTGGTGCTGTTGCTTTGGTCTGAATCTGTGACATAACCACACCCCACTCATTTGTATATAACAGATGGAAATAAAAAGAGTTGGGCAAATAAATGTGGGATTACAAAATAAAATTCCCCTGAAATAAGTAGTGGTATTTTAAATAGAAATTTATTTATTGAACTATATTGACTATATTTATATATTTAAATGAATTTATTAATGTATTTATTTACTATTGACTTAAATTGCATTCCTACTCTAACTGCTGTGGAAACGTTCTCGTACCTTTCCTTTTAATAATCACGTGTTAGCATAAGTTATTCTACCTTCGGGGCCGCCACCCTTCTTTGTCCCTTATCTCACCTGATGTCACTATAGCAACCAGCACACCAGTAAAGTGACTTTGACGTTTTATCTACACTTGGATCTAAGTAGAGCCCATTATTTAACTTTGAACATGGATAAGGAATCAGGAATGAAGGAATTGGCTGTGGTCAGGAAAACAATTTTCCAACAACGGACACGAATGCATAAACAATAAAACAAAGCGTGCAAACAATGAATACAGATTAAACAAATAGTAAACCATAAAGCAAAGTTGGCGGGAATAAAACCCACATTTTGCCAACCAAAGCGGCGCCGCGACAGTCGCTCATCTTCTCCCAGCAGATGTTGAGGTCACCAGATGTTGAGGTCACCAGATGTTGAGGTCGCCAGATGTGCCGTTGGTGAGGCGCACGGCCAGCCCGCGTTTTGTGGTCGGGTCCACTCTGCCCGCGGAGCGTCAGACCCGCCTCAAATCGCCGTACGAGCCGAGCGCGAGGCCGTGACGACTTACGTTTTAGTTCCTGCCGATAAATAAGGTTCATTTCTCTCCTGGGATGCTGCAGTGAGTCGAGTATCTGCCAGGCTCGGGCCACGGTGATGATCTACGACGATGGCAACAAGAAGTGGCTGCCGGCGGGGACCGGGCCTCAGGCCTTCAGCAGGGTGCAGATCTACCACAACCCCACCAACAACGCCTTCAGGGTGGTGGGGCGCAAGATGCAGACGGACCAACAGGTAGAGACACGCACGCACGCACGCACGCACGCACGCACGCACGCACGCACGCACGCACGCACGCACGCACGCACGCACGCACGCACGCACGCACGCACGCACGCACGCACGCACGCACGCACGCACGCACGCACGCACGCACGCACGCACGCACGCACACACACACACACACACACACACACACACACACACACACACACACACACACACACACACACACACACACACACACACACACACACACACACACAACGTTTGACTTTGGGGGGATGGGAGGGAGGAGTCGGCTACCTGTCTGAGGAGCTGCTGGGAAAGAAAGTGTGAGGGTGCGTGTGAACGGATTTTTGTGTCGGTTTGACGGCTCCTTGTCCTTGAGTTGCAGACCCGTGTGGTTTCCTGTTGGGTACCGAAACCGTATGAAGAAGTGAGACCGATGCTCACTTCTTCATACGGTGTAGGTGGATGTGTTGCTATTTGGTGTACAACAGATGTAGGTTTAGATGTGCAATGATGCATTGCTATGATCTCATACACCTACTATTGGACCATTTAAAAATATACTTTTTAAACATAAGCTGTTGGAACATGGACATTTTGTTGTCTCATCATTCAGGACAAATCCCAGTTGTAAAATACATTTGCATGAAGGAGGGACTTTGTACCTACGGTCACTAAACCGCAGGCTACTTCCTCAATTCAGCCAGCGCTGTATTCGGACAAATGACTCTGTTCTGCTGTCTTGATGCACAGCTTGACGGGCGGGGCATGGTCTGGGGAGGGCTGCTAATTGCTGCCAGGTGTGCACCTTCTCACATTTATCAATGGAGCACAGATAGCGTCGCCACATTATATTGTCCTGGTTTTGTGGGATAACGGCAATGGGGCTGGTAATCAACCACATGGAGTGGACTGTGCCCCCCTCCTTATCTTTTTATTCCCATCCGTGATGCCGTCTCCAGTGGCGGCAGCATCCTGGATAGTGGTTAGTGTCTGTTACCCTGTACTCTTATAATTCATACTTTTTGGGCTTCAGAACTCAGTCTGGCGGTGGCGCTGTGGGATCTCTGTCTTGTCGCTGCTCCTCCTCCTCCTCCTCCTCCTCCTCCTTAAAACATTCAGGCCTCCAAGTGTTCCCCAGGGACAGACCCTAGAGTGGACCGTGTTTCCTGAGAGATAGCTGGCCAACCCAACCATTTCCTGTGACACTTTAGGGCCATGGATGCCCAGCACCACCTGTCTATCTCACTCTTCGTCTGTCTGTCTGTCTGTCTGTCTGTCTGTCTGTCTGTCTCATATTGAGTGAAATTGAATCAAGGATCTCCGTCTGTCTTCACCATGTGTGCAGGTGTCCACATGTCTAAATAGGGTTTCCCAGTCATTGGTTATGGGTCTGAAAGTTTATTTTTCAGGCATTGGCCAGCTCTAGTACCTGTGTTTTCCCAGGTGAAAGGTTGGGTTTCATTAGCTGGCAGAAGAGATTTGACTGGAGGGATTACAAATGTATATATATGCAATTCGAGATTCCCAGGGAAATGTGTATCGTTCCAAGTTGGACAATATTTCCATCGTTTATAGGATTGGCAAACTGCCAAACAAAGTTTGAAATACTGGCTATGCTGAAATCGGGTAGATTTCTGAGCATGTGCCAAATGCACATTTTGCGGTGGTTTAGTGGACCTCTACGAATCGGTTCTCTCGCCTATTGCCTCACCTTAACGTGTGTGTGTGTGTCCCTGTGCGTGTGTGTCCATTGGGATATTCACCCTAACGAGCTTTCGTCTCCCGCTCACGTCTCCGCTCCTGTTTTCTGCGCTCCTCTGTTCTGTGGAATTCAGTGGCTGTAAAACAAACACAGAAGTGGCATGTCAGCACATTCAGGTCTAGCCCAGAGCCCCCTCCCTCCCACTCCCTCGTGTCTCACAGGGTGCACGCCACCTGCTGGCCGTGTACGTAAACCAAATTCAAGTATTCTTTGCTCCTTACCAATGTTTTGGTTGAACCCTTCTCTCTTTTTGTTGTTGTTGCGTGTGTGTTGCTGTATATTGTGAACTACTGGTTTCAATAGTATGTACACAAATATAAATTGTATATGATCCATCAACTCTTTGTTTCTAGAGCTTCTTTCCTTGAGCCCGGCCACTAAATGCGTCCCGCTGTTGTTCTCTCCTGTCCCGTTCCTCTGGTCAGGTGGTCATAAACTGTCCAATCGTGAAGGGCCTGAAGTACAACCAGGCCACGCCCAACTTCCACCAGTGGCGGGATGCGCGGCAGGTCTGGGGGCTGAACTTTGGCAGCAAGGAGGACGCCACGCTGTTCGCCAACGGGATGAGTCACGCGCTGGAGGTGCTCGGCTCCATGGCAGACGCAGGTAGCCCAGCGCGCGTCTTCCCTTCAGCAAGTCCTCCGCGGGGTCTGCTGTCACAGGGTCCCAGGGCTCTGACCCATCCCTGGCACCTCCTCTTCATTTGACTTTAAACTGGTGTATTTGAATTTGCTTGATGTCCTTTGTGTACCAATAGGTCTATTTAAATCATAGATACACCCGTTGAGATTACACTACGTTTATGGTAGTGTAATCTGTGTACTGGGCCGGTTCAGAGATTACACTGCCATAAACGTATTGTAATCGGTGTACTGCGGAGTTCACAGATTACACTGCCATAAACATTGTGTGGTCTCTGCAGGTGTTTAACAACCAGTACTACAGGTTGCTATACAATTATTGCATTGTTTTACATTGTCATTCATTTCTGTTATTCACTGAAGATCATTTCATGAACATGTTTGTTGTTGCTGTTGAGTTACACCCATAGGCTACATCACACTGCTGCTAGCAATACTTGAAAAAGAATGTGTCGACAATGGTCCAACGTGTGTTCAAGCTCATGATGGGGCCATTTCCAGCAGGGACTGGACTGTAAACCTTTTTATCAGCCTTCTGAAGAAGTAAATAAAAAGTGTTTTTCATTCGTCCTCTTCCTTAGGTTATGCCACTCTCCCCCGCCCATTGTCAAATGGACCGTCCCCAGAGGAGCTGGAGCAACAGCGGAGGTATCAGGAGTGGGGCGGGGCATGTAGTGATTACTGCTGGGCTAATTTAATTGTTTGACTGACCACTGTGTGTGCGCATCAGATTAGTCACTTGATACCAACATTAGCCAACCGGAAACACTGTTTCACTTGAGAATGTCCCTGTGGTTCAGTATTTGGTTACTCTTTAATCTCCAGAATTACATAATATACGTAACATTTATGCAGCGCTAATTCAATGATAAACTTGCTCAATACTTCCAACATTCACACTGGGTTTCTATGAACTATCCACATGTGGTTTTCAAAACCATGCAGCCTTGCCTAGCAGCATGCTATATTGCCCAGCATAACCGGTGGCAAATGTAGCATCGCCATGCTGTGCACCCACGGATTGAGACATCAGAGCTAGTGAAGTCTCCCTTGACTTGCCTAACGAGCAACATGCAGTAAGGCGTTCTGTCGAAGGAATCTTTCTGTTGGCAAAGTTTCACTAATAGCTCACACGCACGTACGACGGATTGGAGCGCATTAGCCTCACACTGCTTAACCCTAAGTCGTCTTCTTTAAGTCAAAGGTTCCAAAGACCCCAGTGAACACCTCGTGTCTGAATCCATGTTCTGCCATCATCATCCGGCATATTCCCACTTTTCAGCACATTTACTGTAGTATTTCATTAGTCGAGCCGGGTCTTTCCATCCCATGTTGAGGTCGAGGGATTGACCTCTTTAATCTCATTTAAGTGGGAATATATGGTAACCTGCCCAGTGAGGGAGGCCTTGTAATATGCTGAAAGTGGCAACTGTTGGATCAGTGCACACTGTAGCAGTGTGTACTGGGCATGTCACTGCCATGAAGCTGAACCGTTACGGTTCTGGAACTAGCTTGAGTCTAGCGGTTAATGAGGAACCTTCCACCCACTTCGCACATTCTCCTACTAAGCCCCATTTTCCCCCATTTAGAAAAGGGTTATGAAACTGTTACCTTCTGTTCTGTAATGTAGTCATCTTCAAAGGGGTTACTCATACATTTAGGGTAGGCTAAAAACTGATATTTTTCTTACCAGGCCTGCACCTTTTATTTTCTCATTCAAAGTTGGAAGCCACAGGTTTTCAATGTATTTGTATTACACATTTACACCCTTGTTTTATTGTGATGTTTTGACGCTCATTCTCCATTACCAGGGGTCTTTGTGTGTCAATGACTTTCCAGCTGTCTGGCATTTTCCATCATTCAGTGTGTCTTATTTAGGTCTAACTTTGCAGTGTCAAAACAAGAGATTGTGTTTAAGCAGGGTTTTATATTTCCTGCCCTGTGTGTGCAGATTGGAGCAGCAGAGGCTGGAACAGCTGGAGAGGGAGCGCCAGGAGAAGGAGAGGATGGAGAGGGAGAGGATGGAGAGAGAGAGACAAGAGCGGGAGAGACAAGCTGCTGCAGGTCAGTGATCGTCTGGTCCGCCTGTCTCCATCAGAATCACTCGATACCTTCTTACCTCTGTCCATGTCTTATCACCGAGGATGTCAACGTCATGTCGTAGAATTTATTCATCTTTATAAATTAAACTGGCCGATTTTAAATTCTAAACAAAAGTCCATGAACCTCTTTAATATGTAAGTTGTGATTTACGTCGCTCTCTTCTTACCCCGTGATTTAATTAATAACAGCCCATAGCAGTGGTCATGTGGCCTATTTATTGATTTCCAAATTCTTCAGCTAGATGTTGTGTAATGAGCGTCAGTGTCCTCCGTCTGGCTGGTTAATGGTTATTGATGGACACTTCCTCATGTTTTCTTATTTTGTTTCACGTTTTCCAGTTTCCATTCCCCCTGCTCCCCCTATGGGCGCGGGGGCTCCCCCGCCACCACCGCCCCCTCCTCCACCCCCCGGCCCACCTCCTCCCCCCTCTGGTGGCGGGATCCCTCCCCCGCCTGGACCGCCTCCACAGTTCGGTGGAGGGGCCCCCCCCCCCCCCTCCGTTGCCCTCCGGTGGGCTGGGAGGGGACGGTGGAGGAGGGCTAGGAGGCCTGGCAGCGGCCCTGGCAGGGGCTAAACTCCGGAGAGCATCCAAGGTGAGTACACAACCAGGCACGCTTTGGAAAATGACTGCAAGATCTGTCCCATGGAACATGAAGAAAATTGCCCTTTTTTACGTTTTCCAAATAGAATGATGACTATTGAATACGGGATCATGTCTCTTATGCCACACATATGCAACTGAACACACAACACACCGCATACTCATGTTGTATGATCACACAATGTCCTGTGAGTTTCCTCTCTTGCAGTCTCCCTCTCTCTCTCTACCGCTGTCTCTCGCCCCCTCCTTCTCCTCCTTCCTAATGTGTTGTTGTGTACTGCCCTCAGCAGGAGGATGCGGGGGCTGCTCTGGGGAGGACCGATTCCAGCCGCAGCACTAACTCTTCCAGCGGAGGAGGAGGCAGTGGAGGAGGAGGCAGTGGAGGAGGAGGAGGGGGAGGTGGAGGAGGAGGAGGAGGCGGCGGCGGAGGTCTGATGGGGGAGATGAGTGCCATACTGGCACGGAGGTGGGTGGGGTCATTATTCTAAGAAACACAAAACAAAAACCTGTATTAAATTGATTTATTTGTAATGATTTTTGGTGATGCCTCAACCCATTGTGATGTGTTCCATAATGAGTACACGTTTTTGTATTCACATTACATTGACTACCAATTTAATGTAATTGGATGTTCCTTTCCAGGAGAAAAGCTGCTGACACTGGGGAGAGGGTGCCTGCAAAGCCACAAGATAATGTAAGCATATTGTTTGGGTTTTAATTTATAAAAGTGGAATTTGCTTTTTATTTACTATGTCCTGGTGCTGCAAAGTGATCCTGAAATCGGAGAGATTTATAAAAAGAATTGTTGAAAGGGCATTTACTGGTTTTCTTTCCCCACTCTAGGATGATTCTGAGTCCCCGAGCCAGAACGGTAAGGGACATCCACCTGTTTCCGTACAACATGCTCATCCCTTCTGTCATTTCCCCATCAGTCCTTGAACACTAATGTTGTCGTGCGCTGTACTCCACAGACATGCGTAAACCGTGGGAGAAGACGTCGATGAGCAGGTAATCCAAGAGGAGGGTGTTTTCATGGCCCGCCTTCCCCCTCTTTTGTTTTTCCTCCAAGATGGCGGGGTTCCCGTTGTGTTTGTAGTACATGTGTGTCTGTGTTTGCAAGTGGTCATCTGTCTTTCACCCGAGTACGGTACGTGGCTTACGTGCGCTCGCCGTTTCCATTTTAAGTGGAGAGTGTGTGTGTCTCTGTGTGTGTGTGTGTGCGCGCGTGTGTGTCTGTCTCACTAACAGGTTAAACTCCATCTCCAAGAACATGGACTCCACTTCCTCATTGCCCCAGGGTTCCAGGTATAAATGCGGTCCCATTCTCCTGCGTTCTCAGTAAACACCTCCCCCCCCCCACCCCCGTCTCTCTTTCTCTCGTTCCCACCGCCCCTCCCTCCCATCTCATTCAGGTCATCACAGCTTCTCTTCTGAACAGGGTCTGGGTCTGTGTGTTGAAGCGCGTTCTAAGGGATCAAAGATTGTCATGTCATAGAACAGCCACCTACGAGGGTGTACTGCATTTGACAAAAGCTGACATGCTATAGGCATCACTCAAATCTGTTATTGGGGATGCACTAGAGTGTGTAGTCTCTGGCTTTTGGTTTTATTTGCCTCAGAGGGCTTTTTGGTTAGTCTGATTTCTCCACATTTATGTATACATTTATACATTCAGAGAAAGGGCGGTGAGTAGTAAATGCAGTTGTCCTCTCAAGGAACAGCATGCATTAAGTTTTCAATTTAAATACTATTGACTTTATTAAGAGCTAAACACAGCTTGATACTTATTAATGACAAGCAATGTAATGCTTTGGAATGCAACCATATCGATTATTGTCTTAAAGCGCTTCCATGCTATACACAAATGGAGGAGGAAGTCAACTTTAGCTGGGTCTGCATTTTTCTGCTGTGTTCCCTGGAAACCAGGATTCCGGTTACTTTCTTCACTCTGGTGGCGCCATAGCAACGGATGGTGGCTGGCCGTGCTCAGCTCTTTGTGTGTGTGTGTGTGTGTGTGTGTGTGTGTGTGTGTGTGTGTGTGTGTGTGTGTGTGTGTGTGTGTGTGTGTGTGTGTGTGTGTGTGTGTGTGTGTGTGTGTGTGTGTGTGTGTGTGTGTGTGTGTGTGTGTGTGTGTGTGTATATATGTATTAAGTATACATTTGTCTGGCAGGGTGAAGACTGGGGGCGGTACTGGTAATGGTAATGATGCTGGAGGAGGTGATGACACAGATCTTGAGAAAATGAAACAGGTACATTATTGATCTGTGATGACCGATAGAACATGGACTTCATCTAGAGCTACCGCTTCTATTGTGCACCAAGGAAAACCCCACCATTTCCAAATGTTTTTCCCTCTACAGGAAATCCTAGAGGAGGTGAGGAAAGAGCTACAAAAAGTCAAGGAGGAGATCATTGGAGGTGACTTGGCTTACTTTACAGCTTTGAACATGCGTACATGATGAACATCATTGGGTATTATTAATGATTGATTGAGTATTAGTGTTTAAATACTTTCCATTGCCTGTTCCTCAGCCTTTGTTCAGGAGCTGCAGAAGAGAAGCACATGAGGAACAGGAATGAGTTTGGATATGGACCTGCATGGGTTCTCCCTCACTGCCCCTGCCTGTTTAGCCCAGGGATTTATTTCCCTCTCTATCTCTAGCCTCTCAATCTATCTCTCCCTCTAACACACACACACACACACACACACACACACACACACACACACACACACACACACACACACACACACACACACACACACACACACACACACACACACACACACACACACACACACACACACACACACACACACACACGGCAATGCCATCTGTCTCTTACACATGCACATGTAAGCACGCTTGCTTAATATGTCCCACCGAACATATTCACTTTATTAAAAGAAGAAAGAAATATAAAAAGAAAAAACAACATACCCCAGGGAATCCCATTCACATCCTATGCCATCAGGGACTTTGATGCTCTTAAACCAATGCTGTTGTAACCATGACCCCACCGTTCATCCACTCATATAATGCCCCCATGTCCCTCCTGATCATTCCTTCCATTAGAACCACTTCTGAGCACACTATGGCTTCCCCATCCCCTCTTATGTGGTCCATCAACAATGTTACCCCCTCCCCCTACAGATCGTTCCCTCCCGCTTCTCTCCCGTCTTGACCTCGAAACACGGCAGTTATCAACACACAGGGTGATTTTGAGTATCACTCTCGTCTTTGAGCCACGCCAGTTATCCACAGGGCGATCTTCAGTATTCGGGGACATCATCACTGTCATTCACTTTGGTTACTGTACTGTATTATGACATATTGGCATGCAGGGATTTGTAAGCAATCAATTTTCTTTCTCTTTATATCTTTTTTTCTTTTCCCTCTCTGGTGATACTTTTCTTCATCCTCAAGACACTGCCTACACAGAGGGCTTGGTTCAACCCCCCCCCCCCCCCCCCCCCCCATATCACACAACAATAAAACAAAATGATTGTTGCCTTGATGGTGAAGTGAAAAGGGAAGGACACTGCGTCGGTGAACCGGGGGTTCAGGGAACCTTCATGACCGATCGCTCTTGGCTGCCGCGATGCGGGTCTAAAGGCACATCCACACGTGCTCAGTTCCCACTACCACGTCCCATGGACTGTAAAGCTCCCAAAACACTGGCCGTTGGCACTAAAACACAGCTCAGGCCTGCCGCACCACAAGACAGAAATCATATGGCGGAGAAGAGAAGCAAAGGGAATGTGATTACAATAAACACGACATCCTGAGTGCTGTGAATGAGCATTGCGTGCTGTAGTTTGTGAAAGAGCAGTGGGTATTGGAAGTTGGACATGGTTTGGAAAGTCCTTTTTCTTTGCGTTGCACTTGTTTCAGAGAAAGAGTGTGTCAGCGTGCTATACTGAATTGACACACGAGCTTTCCCCTCCCACTCAGACAATCTGTGTGCAGTTCCCTAAACTGTGCTTCTTGTACAAGTTCTTTTTTTTTTCTTCTGAATTCTGGGTATGTTTTCTAACTTTAAAACATGAAATTAAATTGGCCATGACAAGGTCAATTAATTTGGCCAAGACCAACTGCCTTGAGAATAAATATATAAATATATATATAAGGAAAATATATATTTGTTTTGAGGGAAATTGTTATCAAAAAAATGTAATGCTGTTTCTATTTTAATTAATGACTGGTGAATGGGTTTTTTGATGATTGTTTTCTGAAGAACTGTTTTGGGTTTACTATTGTTTCTTTTTTCTATAGAGTATAGACTTTTTACACTTGAAATATAAAGAAAACAGCTTAGAGACACTGGATTAGAAATGCCTTTATAGTCAAATACAGCTGCTTCTTGAAATGCATTATTGTTGAGTCTTTCTTTCAATTTGAAAAATGTATTTGTAGTCAAATAGACAAAATGATCATCAGGAACTGCATGGGTCCTACCAGGAATTCTGCAGCTCAACAAGCCAATGGAGTTTATTTTTCTCCAGTCGATGGTATGCAAGACCTGTGACCAAATAATACAATTAAAGCTTGCATTATTTGTTCAAAAATAATGGATTGTATTTATTGTTATAAATTATTTATTATGTGGGCATGTTATTACAACCTGCACCAACCCTACTTTGTTCAGAGCAATAACCAGCATATACCTCCATTACCTAATTCGAGTTGACTTGTATTGTACGCCTAATGAACTAAACAAATGCCAATAGTTGCAACCAATGTTTGAAAATAGATCTATTGAAGTATTGTTAGTTTAATGATCTATTACCGAATCACTCGTGTAATTTGGTGTAGCCTGTTTTATGTATTGACTACAGACCTACATTGATCGCCAATTAACCTAGCGATTGTATCTAGCCGATTAATTCAATAGGTTCCTTGTTCTCGATAACACAATCCCAATCCGTGTTTATTAAATTTATGACGTATGATAAATGTTTATGCAGCAACGATCATTTGTATGATAGCCCGAGGGCTTCACTAACAGAAGGGGAAAGTGAGAAACTAGCAGCCTACAGCCAGTATGCAACTTGTACATTCTCAATCACTGAAACGGCGCTGTTGCGTGCAGGACAATTTGCGGGAGACTCGGTGCCCTAATAGCTCTGTTACCATTCGGCAGTAATTAAGAAAAAAAGAAATGAGTGATAAGCATTATAAATGAACCCGTGTCTTTTGAAGTGGTGAACCAGCGCCGGTGCGTCTTTCCAGAGAGCTCCCGGGAGGCTTCCGGATTGGAGACCTTCTGCGCCGTTTCCGCCGCCATTGCGGTTTTTGGAGTAAAGATTGTGCCGTGGCCACTGCTACTCTCCGATGCAGTGGATATAACGCACGGACTGGGGGAACTATTTGACATTTTTGACCACAGAATTTGGAAAACGTTCAAAAACACTCCGTTCGCCGCCCTGATCGGACTTCATTATTTCTTCACTGGCTCCGACCTACAAAGATAAGAAGAGGTCGTAGCTAGCGCGGCTCTACTTCCCTGCCACCTAGCTGTAAAGCTACACTATCAGGACTATTGAGGGACCAAATTCAAGCAACATGGCTCAAATACTGCCTATCCGCTTCCAAGAACACCTGCAGGTATGAATGACAATGTTTGCTTCTTAATTTTTTTATTATTCACTGTGATCCAAATGAGCTATTTTCCTTCCGCCCGGCTCTATGTGACAGACTTGACAGCTCGCGGCTAGTCGCGCTAGCGCTGAACATCAACACCCTCAGCAAATGAATGACCTCCCCTCTCCTCCCCCGGTGTACTTAGCCGCCTAGCCGCTAATGTTAGCGCCCCAGGCTACACGGTGATGTCCGAGAGCTGTCGGTACCGACTGTTGTATCCTGATGAGGTGCTCTACTGTCACATTACCATGCTAGTTGCCTTGACCTTCAGTGCATACAATAACGGGATGTGTCCGAGCCTGGCTGAAGACATGACATTTTGTGGGCAAGTTAGCTCGCTAGCTTACCCAAATTCGACTTCCCGAGGGATCATTCACATCACTTCGTATGTTCGATTGTTATAGCTTTACAACCATCGCTAGATTACAACCTTTTAGTATTTATGTATCACGTTACACAATGCCATCACGATGCACGACACGGTACAGCACCGCCCCCACACTCGCACTTCATAGACGAGTGTTAACGTTAATCCAGAAGAGCCACCACGTCTAATGCAGGTCGTCTGGACACATACGGACATCTCACTGTGGTTGACCAAGTCCAAGAGCCGTTCATTTATATGTATTTATAGAATTTACTCATTCATTCCTGGCCATCGTTTTGGCCAATCCTGAATGAATGAGTAAATCCTGGCCATCTAGTGCTCGCTCAGGTTGGTTGAATACGCTCGCACACCCCTTATTTCTGACGTAAGAGATTGAAATACATAAAGTATATAACGGCAGAAGTATGTTTGTGTAATATGATCCCTTTTGTTTTTTTAATATCTGAAGGGGTTTGCAATATATAAAGGATTTTTTTTCTTTTACCAACCATGGGTTTGGAGTTTTGGGACTATACTTTACTTATATATTATCTTCTTTAGTCTAGCCTACCTTTTCAATAGGAAAAATGCTGGTTGGTTGAAAATCAATATATAGTCCTGTGAAACTCGAATAACTTGTGCTTACCTGGTATATTGCCTTCTGTCCCTCACTCAGCTGCAGAACCTTGGGATCAACCCTGCCAACATTGGGTTCAGCACTCTAACCATGGAGTCGGATAAGTTCATTTGCATCAGAGAGAAGGTGGGCGAACAGGCCCAAGTGGTTATTATTGACATGGCCGACCCCAACACTCCCATCCGCAGGCCCATCTCTGCAGACAGCGCTATCATGAACCCAGCCAGTAAAGTGATTGCCCTCAAAGGTAAGCATTGCTCACCAGTACACTGCATGAGTGACATCTACACAGCTAAACAAAAATAATAGAGTATTCATTTGTGAACTTTGTTGTTCCTTGTTCCTAATGTATCAGGCCATTTGTGTAAACTATGTTTGTTGATTGGTTATCTAGTTGTCTGTTTGCTTCTCATTTTGGTGTTCATATGCAGGCCAAATCATCAATCAACATTTAGTACAGCCAGCATTACTGTATTTGTTTGTAAAGTAATCTACACGGCATTGATGTTACTTGTATGGAACATGAGAGACTGTAGCAATGCTACTAAAAATGTCATGCAATCATGAATGCGTTGTCTATTTTGCTTGTTTTTGCTCTTTTTTCATTTCTTACCGCTTTCTTATGTTTGCAGACGGTGAGTTGAATTTTACCTATCATGCGTTGTCAAAGTGTAATTCTGTATGCACTGTGTTGAAATGTCTGCGTAGTATTGATGTTGGTCATGAGTACAACTTCCAGCACTACAGTTGAGCATATGGTGGTAAACCAAACAGGGAAACCCTGTGTCGAATGATCTTCACAACAGATCTCACAATTAGCCAAAGTAATTGTGTTTGACTAAACCAACCCCTTGTCAGCTTGCCTAAAAAAAACGTAGAATGGCAACAGTGACGATTCATGTTGTTGGGATGGCAGTAAACCACATCCCAGCTGTCAGCAGGTTACTACAAATTTTCCAGGTTAAACACATGCTGTAATGGCATATTGCTAAGTATTTTGGAAAGGGTTTGCTGCAGATTGATGACATAATCACTATAGCATTGAATAGATTATAACCATTCATTTAATATTTTATAACTTATAGCAGTTCAAACTGCCCTTGTAAAAGCAAACATGGCTACGGTCTTGTTGTCAGATGCCATCCGTTCACTCTTTCACACATGATGGCCTATATTCTGGACACATGATGGCCTATATTCTGGACACATGATGGCCTATATTCTGGACACATGATGGCCTATATTCTGGACACATGATGGCCTATATTCTGGACACATGATGGCCTATATTTTGGACACATGATGGCCTATATTTTGGACACATGATGGCCTATATTCTGGACACATGATGGCCTATATTCTGGACACATGATGGCCTATATTTTGGACACATGATGGCCTATATTTTGGACACATGATGGCCTATATTCTGGACACATGATGGCCTATATTTTGGACACATGATGGCCTATATTTTGGACACATGATGGCCTATATTCTGGACACATGATGGCCTATATTTTGGACACATGATGGCCTATATTCTGGACACATGATGGCCTGTATTCTGGACACATGATGGCCTATATTCTGGACACATGATGGCCTATATTTTGGACACATGATGGCCTATATTCTGGACACATTGCGTGACAGTGCTTGTGTGTATTGGACCCTTGGTATGTGTTCTTTATAAAATTGGATAAGCATTGTGGAGGAAACTGTTGATTTAATATACCTGAATACCGACTATCTGTATATTTTGTATTTGAAGTGTGAGAATATTATTTGAAATCATAATGACTTGAATCAATCATGTTTGAGAATGGGACTTATTTGGACAGGGCAGAACCAAGAGAGATGTATAATGTCCGGAGTATTAGGAATCCATTTGTTTTTCAAGGCAGTATTGGAGAACCGTAAATAGACCGGGCGTTCTATTGCTCTCCCCCTGCTCCCGACAGCCTTTCCAACATCACGTCTCCTCGTGTGCTTTGTGGTCTTCCTTTGCTAATCTGGATTCAGAACCAACCGAAACTCCTGCATCCCTGTTATTAGGATTAACATACTTTATTAGGAATCACATAAGAGCTTGTGATCACATGCTTGATGTGTGAGGTTTCTGGTGGATGGTAGCATTGTGGAAACGGGACTTTATTCAAAGGCGTTATATTTAGCTGAAAAAGATTGTCTCTTACTGATCTTGTTTCAGGTGCTGCTAATAAACGTTTGTTTGACTTTGTCGAAAATACTAGGAAATCGATTTTTAATGGGAACTTATATGTACAATGGTTTTTAGTACACTTTTATTTTGTTCCCTTGTTTACTTGCCCAAGTATTTAAATCTGTTTCCTGAATACAGCTACATTGCATAGTCAGTTAAGGTTATACTGTCATGGTCAATGTATACATGGCATAGCAATATTTCAATTATACAAATCTGAATAACAACTACGTTTTGCCCAGTCTTTACAAATTATTCAGCACATTTATACACATAGTCAGGTTCTTATGGCCCTACACCTGAGTGCAGATGTTGGCAAGTTCTGATGGTTGTGTCCAATAGGGGACACTTTTCTCTAAGACAGTATGTTGCTGTTGCCTCCGCTCTTTAAGGGAATTCACACCACAATTTGCACTCAAATATACACTTAAAAATGACTCTGTCCATACCATAGCAAGCATTATGAGGTGCCGTGCCAAAAACAACCTTTGAACCATTTCATGTGTTTGGATATTCTTAAAGCTGTGTAAATTGTTTGTTTGGATGGTGCGCAAGCAGCAGTTTCCCGGTGTTGTTTCACTCTAGAGCGCATGTAAAGGCTTACATGAAATTATGATGAACAGATTATTTCCACCAATCACAGTGGGGTGCAAGTAATGAATCAGAATCAGAGTTGCTTTTATTACATCTTAACGTACAAGTATGCAAGAATAAAATTCTTAGGCCTGGATCCTCAACAGTCACATAGCAGCATCAATACAAGATCAATAACAAAGTAAGTAATAATAAGTAGCAACATCAATACAACAATGTGTTCAAGTGGTAGTGGTACCAGCCACGGTGGTGTTGGTACCAGCCACGGTGGTGGTGGTACCAGCCACGGTGGTGTGGTACCAGCCACGGTGGTGGTGGTACCAGCCACGGTGGTGGTGGTACCAGCCACGGTGGTGTTGGTACCAGCCACGGTGGTGGTGGTACCAGCCACGGTGGTGGTGGTACCAGCCACGGTGGTGTTGGTACCAGCCACGGGGTGGTGGTACCAGCCACGGTGGGTGGTGGTACCAGCCACCGGTGGTGGTGGTACCAGCCCACGGTGGTGGTGGTACCAGCCACGGTGGTGGTGGTACCAGCCACGGTGGTGGTGGTACCAGCCACGGTGGTGGTGGTACCAGCCACGGTGGTGGTGGTACCAGCCACGGTGGTGGTGGTACCAGCCACGGTGGTGGTGGTACCAGCCACGGTGGTGTTGGTACCAGCCACGGTGGTGGTGGTACCAGCCACGGTGGTGGTGGTACCAGCCACGGTGGTGGTGGTACCAGCCACGGTGGTGGTGGTACCAGCCACGGTGGTGGTGGTACCAGCCACGGTGGTGGTGGTACCAGCCACGGTGGTGGTGGTACCAGCCACGGTGGTGGTGGTACCAGCCACGGTGGTGGTGGTACCAGCCACGGTGGTGGTGGTACCAGCCACGGTGGTGGTGGTACCAGCCACGGTGGTGGTGGTACCAGCCACGGTGGTGGTGGTACCAGCCACGGTGGTGGTGGTACCAGCCACGGTGGTGTTGGTACCAGCCACGGTGGTGGTGGTACCAGCCACGGTGGTGGTGGTACCAGCCACGGTGGTGGTGGTACCAGCCACGGTGGTGGTGGTACCAGCCACGGTGGTGGTGGTACCAGCCACGGTGGTGGTGGTACCAGCCACGGTGGTGGTGGTACCAGCCACGGTGGTGTTGGTACCAGCCACGGTGGTGGTGGTACCAGCCACGGTGGTGGTGGTACCAGCCACGGTGGTACGATTGTTCCCCCTATAATTAATTTGCTGTACCAGCTCTTACCTGAATGCAGATCCTACCACTTATTGGTTTCGTGTTTGACCGTACTTCCTTCTTTGCATTGCCACTGGTACTAGCTTGTTGTGTGCTCTTTTGGTGGTACTTCCATCCAACCTTGGCTAACACTTTTACCATGAGTGTGAAGTTTTTCATATTTTCTATTAATTTATTCCCGAAGCCTGGTGTGTTTTTATTTAATTATTTGTATTTCTTGGTCCGATTTAGTAGTAGTTGTAGTTGTGTGTAGTAGTCTTAGTATTTTATTGTCTATTATTATTTATAAAACAATCTTGATCTGCATGCCTTAACCCATCCTGTGTGTTGTTTTCAGCTGCCAAGACTCTACAGATCTTTAACATTGAGATGAAGAGCAAGATGAAGGCCCACACGATGACGGACGACGTGACCTTCTGGAAGTGGATCTCCCTCAACACAGTTGCCCTGGTCACGGACAACGCAGTTTACCATTGGAGCATGGAGGGAGACTCCCAGCCAATCAAAGTCTTTGACCGTCACTCCAGCCTGGCCGGATGTCAGATCATAAACTACCGCACTGATGCCAAACAGAAATGGCTTCTGCTTATTGGTATTTCGGCACAGGTAGGAATCCCTCGTAGTGTTAACTGAAAATAAGGAGTGGTTTGAAAAGGTACTATCTTAAAGGATCATCCAAAATGCATGTGACCTGCTATATTTCATCAGTTCATCCTGTTCAGACTATAAGCTGGTCAAGCTTAGCTGTGTATTAGCTTACATGTAGAGTAAAAACCTAGGTCTTAAAAGTAAGCCAATTTATTTGCGGTGTCAATTAAGGTTTTTTGGATGAACCACCAAAGAAAACAGCTAAATTAAAACGTTGGCATTTCTATGTAGTCAAAGTGTATGTATTTTTCCGGATAAGGGGTTTCGTACTGCAATTTAAAAACCAAAGGGCCCTCGACTCAATTTCCTTTCCCTCTCTCTGTTGCTCCAGCAAAACCGCGTGGTTGGGGCCATGCAGCTGTACTCTGTAGACAGGAAGGTGTCTCAGCCCATCGAGGGCCACGCGGCTGGCTTCGCCCAGTTCAAGATGGAAAGCAACACAGAGGAGTCCACTCTGTTCTGCTTCGCCGTGCGGGGACAGGCAGGAGGAAAGGTATGACTCATCCACACCGCACACAGCCTCTCCCGCTCAGCAGTGGGCTGACGGGAGTGGCGAGCAGGCATTTTGTCTTGCTGGTAAAAATGGAACAATCACCCCAGTCCAATGTCCACAAATAATCAAATGGCTCACCTGAGGGAGGATTAACAGATCACTTGAGCGGAGGTCCAATATTGATTTAAATATCAATATTAATGTTTTTATTTATTTTTTTCTTGGGAGGGACTGTGTCCTTGTGTTGGACAACCCTGCTGTGTAAGGCTATCCTGATTTGTCCGTGTAGAACATTGTGGATGTGTGTATTCATTGTGGATGTGTGTATTCATTGTGGATGGGTGTATTCATTGGGGATGTGTGTATTCATTGTGGGTGTGTGTATTCATTGGGGATGTGTGTATTCATTGTGGATGTGTGTATTCATTGGGGATGTGTGTATTCATTGGGGATGTGTGTATTCATTGGGGATGTGTGTATTCATTGGGGATGTGTGTATTCATTGGGGATGTGTGTATTCATGCTCCTAGCTGCACATCATTGAAGTGGGCACCCCACCGACGGGTAACCAGCCGTTCCCAAAGAAAGCTGTGGATGTGTTCTTCCCACCGGAGGCCCAGAACGACTTCCCCGTCGCCATGCAGGTACCACATGTTTTGTTCAGTGGCATTTAATGAGCGCTTCAAGGTCATCTGAATTGATTGATGCCCCTGGGCTGGTAAGGATGCTTAGGAGAGGAAGGGGGGGGGGGGGTACTTGTTGGTGATTTGGGATGTTAGCGTCGTTATGGTGGATGTTGTGTTGTCATGTACACTGGCGGCAATTTATCTCCTCTTATGAGGACAATCCAATCTAATCTACTCAATAAGCTTCTGCCAAATATGAGTATGAACAGTTAAATAATCTTTAATGATGCTTTTCTCAGCACCAACTAGGCCTGACTATGATTCTGCAATTAGCATGTGATTTCAGGAGAGATAATTACACCCAATATACATCCAGATTTTCCAAGGAATAATGGTGTGAATTGTATGTAATTGACAGGGTGCAACTAATAAGTTCTCATTGTGCATTGAGCATCCATACAGCAAAACAAAAATCCTAAGTAATAAACCTAGTCAGAAGCAAATCCGTGTCTTTTTTAAATATTTTAACATTTCATTTCACATACACAATCCATAGATCAGCTCCAAGCAAGACGTGGTGTTCCTCATCACCAAGTACGGCTACATCCACCTGTACGACCTGGAGACCGGCACCTGCATCTACATGAACAGGATCAGCGGGGAGACCATCTTCGTGACCGCCCCCCACGAGCCCACCGCAGGCATCATCGGTGTCAACAGGAAAGGACAGGTACTGTGTGTCTAGTTTTGGTGTGTCCTCCTCAGCCACTTACTCCTCCAGGCCCTCTCTGCTGGCTGCCTGTAATCCTGTCTAATTGCTGGTTGGGAGCGATCAACAGCACGCTAACGACAGCCGCTGATGTACAATCAAAGGGCTTTCAACAAAGCTGAACGTTAATTATGTAGTCGGTTTCTATAAATGACTGTCATTGTGTGTGATACAGGCTGTACAACTATCAAGTGATTATTATTATTTTTAGGTAATGTTTATAACCTCCTTGTAATTATTTCTCTCGATGATTTCATAGACCGGTTTCATAGAGATGTTGATAATGAATTCTCAAGTTATAGTCCCAGGTCCCTGGCGTTGCCTCATTACACATACGTGTGTGTGTGTGTGTGTGTGTGTGTGTGTGTGTGTGTGTGTGTGTGTGTGTGTGTGTGTGTGTGTGTGTGTGTGTGTGTGTGTGTGTGTGGGGGGGTCTCTGTGTGAACTGGGTAAAGGGTCTTTCTGTATAAAAATGCTGCTGTCACCATCTCTGGTGTGTGAGTGGATGTATGATCTCACTGTAGCGTCTTAGCCCAAGAGAATACCTGTGCATGTCAAGCAGTAGTGGTACCACCAGGGGAGCAGCATGAGACAGGCACATAAGCAATGCATGTCCGACAGGCTAGGCCTGCTAATCTCCTACTAACTGCTCTGGGATCCCACCTGCTAGTCTTATCTTAAACAGTCTAGAATGACACTCGTGCTGGGTTAGGGTTAACCCTAGACCTGGGTTAGGGTTAACCCTAGACCTGGGTTAGGGTTAGGGTTAACCCTAGACCTGGGTTCTTCAGGAACGTGGGCCGTTTACTTCTGAGAATGTGGCCGCGTAATTTTTTTTTAATGCAAAGTTGAATGTGCACGGAACAAGGACATTTCTGTGATAACTATTCAAAGTTGTTGAAATATATGGGCATTTCTTCTTCATTTGTAAATGTTATCGTGGCTCAGGCTAAAGCAGTTTTTTATAATATGGGCTAGATAAAAAAAGAAATATATGCTCTAATTCTTAAAATGACTATTAAGTCAAATGCTCCTCAAATCTCCTTGGAAAACGTCCAACACATCTTTGAAGGTAATGGTTCTGTGGCCCTTCGCCACGGACCCAGAGTGACACCTGGACCCCCTGTGGTGCTGCAGGTGCTGTCGGTGTGCGTGGAGGAGGAGAACATCATCCCCTACATCACCAACGTGCTGCAGAACCCCGACCTGGCGCTGCGCATGGCCGTGCGCAACAACCTGGCGGGCGCCGAGGAGCTGTTCGCACGCAAGTTCAACACCCTGTTTGCAGCGGGGAACTACTCCGAGGCGGCCAAGGTGGCGGCCAACGCACCAAAGGTACCGCCAGCGCTAGGTTGCTCCACCACGGTCTGGGCAAAAGAATGCTTCCAAAAACGAACTGCCTACCCTAGCTTTAAGCGATAGTACTATGCATTTAGATTCTTTGCAGAAATTGTCACACTGCACAGCACCGTAGGTACAATAGTCAAATTGTGCATTTTATGCAAGATTTCTCGGTGTATAAGAACCTTTTTACATTAAGCTGCCAACGAGAACAACGCGTGCGTGTGCGTGGTGTGTGTGTGCGTGTGCGTGTGCGTGTGCGTGTGCGTGCGTGTGCGTGCGCGTGCGTGTGCGTGTGTGTGTGCGTGTAGGGCATCCTGCGTACCCCAGACACCATCCGGCGCTTCCAGAGCGTTCCCGCCCAGCCGGGCCAGACGTCCCCCCTGCTCCAGTACTTTGGCATTCTGCTGGACCAGGGCCAGCTCAACAAGTTTGAGTCCCTGGAGCTGTGCAGACCCGTGCTCCAGCAGGGACGCAAGCAGCTGCTGGAGAAGTGGCTCAAGGAAGACAAGGTGGGTGACGACTCCTTATTTAGAAAGCTTGAGTGACGATTCAAAGTCACTATCGCCAAATGTGGTAACACATTGGTGATGGAGCCCATGGCCCGCTGATGAAAGCCCTTTCATGTGCAGTATTAGGAATGTTACTAACTGTGTGTCGTGGCGAAATTCACAGGAATAATCACACGCTGTGCACAGTTGGTGACGTGTTTTTTCCATCAGCCAGCAGGTTGTTCCGCCAGAGAGGTTAGGCGGAGCTAGCGCAACAGACTCGCTCGTCAACTCACTTGGGTGTGAAGCGCCGTACTGTTTTATCTCGTCTTTGCTAGCATTAGTCAGTACACCCAACGGCCATTACTGACGTCACACAGGCGACACTGTTTGGATCTCCTGGGAAGTGAGGTCCAAAATCATACCTGTAATTACCGCTTATCGCCATGGGTATCGCCATGGGTATCGCCATGGGTATCGCCATGGGTATCGCCATGGGTATCCCCATGGGTATCGCCATGGGTATCGCCATGGGTATCGCCATGGGTATCGCCATGGGTATCGCCATGGGTATCGCTAAAGAGAGCGACACGGAATGTTCTAGATGACCACTTTAACTACGAACCAGAAGGGGTTACATTTGGAAGTGCAACCATTTTTTTCTAGCAAAAGTATAGAATGTTTTCCGTGTGTGTGTGTGTCTACAGCTGGAGTGCTCTGAGGAACTTGGGGACCTGGTTAAGTCTGTGGACCCCACGTTGGCCCTCAGCGTGTACCTGAGGGCCAACGTCCCAAACAAGGTCATCCAGTGTTTCGCAGAGACGGGCCAGTTCCAGAAGATAGTCCTATACGCTAAGAAGGTTTGTGTCCATCTGCTCCTACGACTGCTCTGGCTCCTACGACTGCTCTGGCTCCTACGACTGCTCTGGCTCCTACGACTGCTCTGGCTACTACGACTGCTCTGGCTCCTACGACTGCTCTGGCTCCTACGACTGCTCTGGCTCCTACGACTGCTCTGGCTCCTACGACTGCTCTGGCTCCTACGACTGCTCTGGCTCCTACGACTGCTCTGGCTCCTACGACTGCTCTGGCTCCTACGACTGCTCTGGCTCCTACGACTGCTCTGGCTCCTACGACTGCTCTGGCTCCTACGACTGCTCTGGCTCCTACGACTGCTCTGGCTCCTACGACTGCTCTGGCTCCTACGACTGCTCTGGCTCCTACGACTGCTCTGGCTCCTACGACTGCTCTGGCTCCTACGACTGTTCTGGCTCCTACGACTGCTCTGGCTCCTACGACTGTTCTGGCTCCTACGACTGCTCTGGCTCCTACGACTGCTCTGGCTCCTACGACTGCTCTGGCTCCTACGACTGCTCTGGCTACTACGACTGCTCTGGCTCCTACGACTGTTCTGGCTCCTACTTTGAAAGGACTGATATTTTGTTGGATTTCTTGGTTGAATATGGAAGGGGAAAATATCAGTTTTTCAGCTGTAAAATAACAATGTGTATAACAACAATATTCAGAAAATGATAAATACAGTTCAAATCCATTCTGAATGTGTCCATCTCTGTGTAGGTGGGCTACACCCCGGACTGGATCTTCCTGCTGAGGAACGTGATGCGCATCAGTCCAGAGCAGGGCCTGCAGTTCTCCCAGATGCTGGTCCAGGATGAGGAGCCATTAGCTGACATCACACAGGTCAGGGGTCAGGGGGCGGGGCTTCACCATGCATCGCCACTTTGAAATTGTCTTTGTTTCGGAGACGCCCCTGTTCAGTCACGAGCTCCCCCCCCCCCCCACCTTCTCCTCGTGCTGACATGGCCGGTTGCTGTGTGTGTGTGTCTCCAGATCGTGGACGTGTTCATGGAGTACAACCTGATCCAGCAGTGCACCTCCTTCCTGCTGGACGCCCTGAAGAACAACCGGCCCACGGAGGGCCCGCTCCAGACGCGCCTGCTGGAGATGAACCTGGTGCACGCTCCGCAGGTACCCCCGCCCTTCAGGCTCTGCCCCACCATCGGGAAACCTAGCACTCCTAGTGGGTACGGGGTGGCAGGGAACAGAGCTGGTGTGGTTCTTGCTACCAGGCTGGGTGTAGAACCACTCACTAACCGCTCCGGACGGATGTTTTTGGCCTTTGCCTTTAAAACGCTATCGGTGGCTTTGAATAAACACATTCACGGTTTGGCACCACTGGCGCTTCCAATCGGTGTATCTCACCTGCCCGTGTCCTTGGACAGGTTGCCGACGCCATTCTGGGCAACCAGATGTTCACCCACTACGACCGCGCCCACGTGGCCCAGCTGTGCGAGAAGGCGGGCCTCCTGCAGAGGGCGCTGGAGCACCACACCGACCTGTACGACATCAAGCGGGCCGTGGTGCACACGCACCTGCTCAACCCGGAGGTAGGGCCCTGTGGCCTCACCCCAGAGCGCCAGACCTATCAGTCATCATCTTTCATAGAAATGTACAACGTCTTTGTACCAAAGGGCCATCGTCTGACCGCCAGCCAATACGAGCTCTCAAAGTCTTGCACATCTGTTTTGAATTGGTGCTCGCTCGTTGAAACACTAAATGGTGTTGTTGCATGACAACAGTATTGTTGCTATAGATTCCATGGAAAAAGTAACATTAGTAAATGCAGTCTTGAGCGTTAATTAACAGTTAACTAAAGGTCTATTAATCATTTACTGCTGGTGTTAAATAATGGTATTCATGTTAAGTACGGTGATGGTGCTAGGGTTACCCACTAACCTTAACCCCTATGCTATATAATAATGCTTATTACTGCATTAATAAATGTTAAATAACGGTTAATTAATGTACCCTTATTGTAAAGTGTTTCCAAAACATTGATTCCAAACCTAGTGTGTGGCGCATAATGACTCTGTCTTTCTGTCTCTCTGTCTCTCTGTCTCCCTGTCTCTCTGTCTCTCTGTTTCTCTGTCTTTCTGTCTCTCTGTCTTTCTGTCTCTCTGTCTCCCTGTCTCTCTGTCTCTCTGTCTCTCTGTCTCTCTGTCTCCCTGTCTCTCTGTCTCTCTGTCTCCCTGTCTCTCTGTCTCTCTGTCTCTGTCTCTCTGTCTCCCTGTCTCCCTGTCTCCCTGTCTCTCTGTCTCCCTGTCTCTCTGTCTCTCTGTCTCCCTGTCTCCCTGTCTCTCTGTCTCCCTGTCTCCCTGTCTCTCTGTTTCTCTGTCTCCCCCCAGTGGCTGGTGAACTTCTTTGGCTCCCTGTCGGTGGAGGACTCCCTGGAGTGCCTGAGGGCCATGCTGTCGGCCAACATCCGGCAGAACCTGCAGATCTGCGTCCAGGTGGCCTCCAAGTACCACGAGCAGCTCTCCACGCAGTCCCTCACCGAGCTCTTTGAGTCCTTCAAGAGTTTCGAGGGTACGTCGTCGTCCTTTTTAAACGTCCCTCCGTCTCCCACATTTCTCACAAGTCGTTCTCCACCCGTTTGGAAACGCTGCCGTTCACACCTGAACCTTCAAGTTGGTTTAGTCCTTGTTTTAAATGTTTGTTCGCCCCACAGGCCTGTTCTATTTCCTGGGTTCCATCGTGAACTTCAGCCAGGACCCCGAGGTCCACTTCAAGTACATCCAGGCCGCCTGCAAGACGGGCCAGATCAAGGAGGTGGAGCGCATCTGCCGTGAGAGCAACTGCTACGACCCCGAGCGCGTCAAGAACTTCCTCAAGGTTTGGCACGGCTGTTGTGGCTTTGTTTGAAATACCAAAGACCTTTTTACTTTCATCTCCCTGCTGTTTTGACTGTGGATTGTGATCTGGTCAGCTGGGATTTTGGTTTGACTTATTTACGGATCTCCCTCCTCGTGGGTTCCCTCCAGGAAGCCAAGCTGACGGACCAGCTGCCTCTCATCATTGTGTGCGACCGCTTTGACTTCGTCCACGACCTGGTGCTGTACCTCTACCGCAACAGCCTGCAGAAATACATTGAGATCTATGTGCAGAAGGTAAAAAAGAAAGGCCTAGGCTCAATGAAATGGGACTAGTGAAGGCAAAGCAGGAATTACAACGTTTTCCCTAAGTCCCCTCCATTGTTAAATGTATCTGATGAGATATGCCTAATTGAACACAGGATAGTGTGGTGGTGAGGGGGTTCAACTCCCAGCCGCAAGGTTTTGAGTTTGTTTACAGTTCATTCATGTACCCTTATTCTAAAGTGTTACCATAAAATCCATCTGAATTGACTGTAGATAAAAGCCGTTGCTAAATAGCAAACAAGTTTCATTGCGAAGAATTCGATTTACATAGAATGGAGACAGGGCTTTTCTGAACGTCAGTGGGTTCGTCTTGCTTCCAGGTCAACCCCAGCCGCCTGCCCGTGGTCATCGGGGGTCTGCTGGACGTGGACTGTGCCGAGGACGTGATCAAGAACCTGATCCTGGTGGTGCGAGGACAGTTCTCCACCGACGAACTGGTGGCTGAGGTGGAGAAGAGGAACAGGTGAGACCGGGGTTACAGCTTGTGTATCTTGGTCTTTTTTTAAAACCCTATTTACCTGGCAAACCTTTCCATTGTGCACTGTGGCGGGACAGCAGGGATTAGTCAGACAGTGGACACTATTGTAAGGAGCTTGATACACAGAGACTCTGGTGGACTTTACCGGAGTCTCAACTTAAATATAATATGTAAATAGCTATACTCAATTTACCAATTTCATGCTTGTTGATGGAAACCAGAGGCAAATTTAGAAAGGCCATATTTGGCTTTCCTGAATTGTACTGTGCTAGTTACCAGGCCTAGTCTGCTAAGAAGCATTATTGTGTGTGTGTGTGTGTGTGTGTGTGTGTGTGTGTGTGTGTGTGTGTGTGTGTGTGTGTGTGTGTGTGTGTGTGTGTGTGTGTGTGTGTGTGTGTGTGTGTGTGTGTGTGTGTGTGTGTGTGTGTGTGTGTGTCAGACTGAAGCTGCTGCTGCCCTGGCTGGAGGCTCGCATCCACGAGGGCTGTGAGGAGCCGGCCACCCACAACGCCCTGGCCAAGATCTACATCGACAGCAACAACAACCCCGAGCGCTTCCTGCGGGAGAACCCCTTCTACGACAGCCGCGTGGTGGGCAAGTACTGCGAGAAGAGGGACCCCCACCTGGCCTGCGTGGCCTACGAGAGGGGCCAGTGTGACCAGGAGCTCATCCATGTAAGGAGGAAAAGATGACGTGTTTGCTATAAGTGGATGTAATCAACATTTCCTTATCCCCTCCCCTCGTGCCAAACATGTTGGAAATACATTATTTGTGTGAACATGGATGACATATTATCTGTGAGGAACGTATTTCATATTTTTCCTCGTGGTGATTTGAATGTGCCGAGCCCAAGTGATTCATGGATGTCCTTGATTTGATACTGAACACAACATTTACCATTGGATAATAACAACTGCACTTTTTTTCAAGTATTGGGACAGCCATTCCCAGTAGTGTTGGTAAAGACTGTAGAATAACGTGTGTGTGTGTGTGTGTGTGTTTTACTTTGTCCCAAGGTCTGCAATGAGAACTCTCTGTTCAAGAGTCTGTCTCGGTACCTGGTGCGTCGCAAAGACCCCGAGCTGTGGGCCAGCGTGCTGCTGGAGACCAACCCTTACAGAAGACCCCTGATCGACCAGGTACACCCCACTACAATCTGGCAGAAGACCACCACACTACCTGTGCTTTTTATTAGTTTATTAGTTCATTCTTTTTTTTTAATCATTGTTTTTTAACCACACAGTGAATGTATTATTAAAGCTGATATTCACTCGTATTATGTAAAGATGGCTACGCTTGCCATCTATAAATGGCATCACTGTCCAGCAGCAGCAAAAGTCATTATAGATGCAAACCTCGAAATAGCCATCCTTTCAAAGTTCATTGTATCAATATTAACTGCATTTGGTCCATCACACATATGGACCTCATCACCTTCACCAGACCTTGCTGCATCTCGTCCTCTCTCTCTCTCTCTCTCTCTGCAGGTGGTGCAGACGGCCCTCTCGGAGACCCAGGACCCGGAGGAGGTGTCGGTCACGGTCAAGGCCTTCATGACGGCCGACCTGCCCAACGAGCTGATCGAGCTGCTGGAGAAGATCGTCCTGGATAACTCTGTGTTCAGCGAGCACCGGTAGGGAGGGGTCCTTCTGTCTACTTGATGGCTATAGGAGCGATGGCTCCTCTGTCTTTGTTGTGGAGGGAATCCTTTGCTTTCTCAACTTATGGGTTGAGCATGTTCACTTTTACCATCCACCCCATTTTGAACATGAAAATCCCAAACGGTAATACAGTGTAAACATACTGTTCCTATAGAGATGTATCGGTGACTCCTGCTCACCCGTGTCCCTGCTTGGCGGCTCCATCAGGAACCTGCAGAACCTGCTGATTCTGACGGCCATCAAGGCGGACCGCACGCGCGTCATGGAGTACATCAACCGCCTGGACAACTACGACGCCCCCGACATCGCCAACATCGCCATCAGCAACGAGCTCTTCGAGGAGGCCTTCGCCATCTTCAGGAAGTTTGACGTCAACACCTCAGCCGTGCAGGTCGGTCGTGGCGGGGAGCGCGGGCTAGTTTGAGGTGGAGGAAGCTCTTGGGAGTACGTTGGATGAACCGTCGGTGGGCGTCGCGGAGTTGGGCTCATTGAAGCCGAATAGAGTATTGATTACATAGCTTGAGAAATGTAATCAGTAAATCAAGATGAACAGATTTTGACTTTTCTTAGGGGAAGAGCTGGAATCAGTGTTTGATTCATACACTCGTACATAACATGCTGGCGATTATGGAAACATAATCGGCCATAAAAGCACCAGCACGTGTTACTGTGTGTTATATTACTATGCAAAATGTATTCTTCACAAACATCCAGAGGTCGGTTCTGCCTGTCATCAACACGCTCCCGCTGACCTCCGACCTCGGCCCCTCCCTAGGTCTTGATCGAGCACATCGGGAACCTGGACCGGGCCTACGAGTTCGCTGAGCGCTGCAACGAGCCTCCCGTGTGGAGCCAGCTGGCCAAGGCGCAGCTGCAGAAGGGCCTGGTGAAGGAGGCCATCGACTCCTACATCAAGGCGGACGACCCCTCGGCCTACATGGAGGTCGGCCAGGCGGCCGCGCAGAGCGGTGAGAGGGGCTGCCTTGGAGACCATTGTCAAGTGGATCCAGAGGCCGGGAAATACAGTTTTGGATGCGAATAAGAAAACGAAACAAACTGAATTCCACACTTGTATAAACAACATATATATGATGTGATGCAGTCTATGGAAGAGACTTAATGCAAGAAAAGGGACTCTTCATATCTCTTCCGTGGAGATTTGTTCATCCTTTGGTTTACTTATAACAGTGCCTTAGCTCTTAGTTACTGTGAGTAGGTCTGTGCAGGTTTAGCCCTTGTATTGGTGGTGATTGTGAGGTGCATGCTGGTCTGCAGGTAACTGGGAGGACCTGGTGAAGTTCCTCCAGATGGCTCGTAAGAAGGCCAGAGAGTCCTATGTGGAGACGGAGCTGATCTTCGCCCTGGCCAAGACCAACCGCCTGGCCGAGCTGGAGGAGTTCATCAACGGACCCAACAACGCCCACATCCAGCAGGTTCGTCTCAGGCCACTCACTCACTCATCTCTCCCTTACTGCACACATACAGGTTATGGGTGTCAAATAATTGTTGAAACTTTCTATTGAAACGTTTTGTATAACAATACTGAATTAATGGAGGAGTGTAATTGTAGTTGTGCATTTCAGGAAATCTTGTCTTGGTAGAATTAAGTTGCACTGCACTATATATTGAATCCTCACCCTCCTGCTAAATACACAGCCCCTCATCCTGACTTGTGTAACCTGTCTTTCCCCCTTGGGTACTGGTTCAGGTGGGCGACCGTTGCTACGACGACAAGATGTACGACGCGGCCAAGCTGCTGTACAACAACGTGTCCAACTTCGGCCGGCTGGCCTCCACGCTGGTGCACCTGGGGGAGTTCCAGGCCGCCGTGGACGGGGCCCGCAAGGCCAACAGCACCCGCACCTGGAAGGAGGTAACCCCCCCCCGCGAGACAGGACCCACTGCACCACGTTCAGAGGACCTGTATAGTGGCACATTGGGGAAATGAGTGCTCACATGCATGAACGGTTGACGGATGATGACTCGAGATGAAGGAACAGGAATCCTACTTTTTACTCAGTGTTCTGGGAAGTAGTTATTAAGGCGCCGTGATCAGTATTCCCATTCATCTTCCTCCGTTGAGTTTTGTCCAACAATGACATACGCACATGGTCAAATTGTGTTGCATCGTTTTTAAGGGAGTATCGAGTGGGTCCACAAGCATTATAAGCTTTGTCATAGATTTATATTAGAAACATCATCTCTCTCTCTCTCTCTGTCTCTCTCTCTGTCTCTGTCTGTCTCTGTCTCTGTCTCTGTCTCTGTCTCTGTCTCTCTCTCTCTCTCTCTCTCTCTCTCTCTCTCTCTCTCTCTCTCTCTCTCTCTCTCTCTCTCTCTCTCTCTCTCTCTCTCTCTCTCTCTCTCTCTCTCTCTCTCTCTCTCTCTCTCTCTCTCTCTCTCTCTCTCTCTCTCTCTCTCTCTCTCTCTCCAGGTGTGCTTCGCCTGTGTGGATGGGAAGGAGTTCCGCCTGGCCCAGATGTGCGGCCTCCACATCGTGGTGCACGCTGACGAGCTGGAGGAGCTCATCAACTACTACCAGGTACACCCGTTGTTCCATAGACACATAACAGGACTCTTCTTAGTCTTTATCCCAGTGTTTCCAGTTGCTGGGTCCAGACCCTAACTAGTGTCGCCTGGGCTCCATATAGCGTTGCTGATTATAAGCTATGGCTATTCAGTGAGACATTTTTGTTGATCAAAAATGTAAAAGCTTTGAAAAGGGCTCTTAAAGGTCCCGTATACAGTATAGGAAGACAGGGTGATGATCCTAGACGGTAATGATTTGTAGCCATGAGCAAAGTGCTACTAATCACTTGGTGAGTAGTGGTGGTGTGATGCACATACCTTCAAAGGGACATTGATTGGCCAGTTGTTGGTTGGGTTAAGGCTGTGTGCGTGTGTGTGTGTGTGTAAGCATGTTTGGGTCTCCTCTCCCCAGGACCGCGGCTACTTCGAGGAGCTGATCACCATGCTGGAGGCGGCGCTGGGCCTGGAGCGCGCCCACATGGGCATGTTCACGGAGCTGGCCATCCTCTACTCCAAGTTCAAGCCCCAGAAGATGAGGGAGCACCTGGAGCTCTTCTGGTCCCGGGTCAACATCCCCAAGGTCAGCGCGTGGCTCTGAACAACACTACCACCAGTAGGGCTCATGGCTCCAGTGTTGGGATGCTACTATCGTCTCAATTATGTAGTATCTACGTGTGTGTGTGTGTGTGTGTGTGTGTGTGTGTGTGTGTGTGTGTGTGTGTGTGTGTGTGTGTGTGCACACTTTCTCCCTTTGTATTTTTTTTTTCTTTTAATACATCCCAAGTTAAAATGACACCTGAATGACCTGTCCGGGATTAACAAAGAACCTCTTATCTTACTACTACCAAGTACTATTAGCGCTAAAGGGAAAGCCCCCTGCATCCACGCAGAACGGTGCTAGTGACCTCCCCGTGACCCCTCCCTGCTCAGGTGCTGCGGGCGGCGGAGCAGGCCCACCTGTGGGCGGAGCTGGTGTTCCTGTACGACAAGTACGAGGAGTACGACAACGCCATCATCACCATGATGAGCCACCCCTCCGACGCCTGGAAGGAGGGCCAGTTCAAAGACATCGTCACCAAGGTACGCCGACCACTCTGGGCCTTTAGACACGACCGCCTCCAGGTCGCCCCCCCCCCCCCGCCACCCCCGGGGGGGTCACCCTCCAGAGAACTCTGGCCCAAGACGTTCACAAGAATGGTCTAATTGAGTGATGGTGTCACATGCTAAAGAAATCCCATCGTTTTTCTTTTTATGTTGCATTTTCGTGATTGATAAATGTTGTGTGATCCCATGATGTTTAAAAAGCATGATGTTTAAAAAGCATGATGTTTAAAAAGCATGATGTTTAAAAAGCATGATGTTTAAAAAGCATGATGTCTGTGGCAGGTGGCCAACGTTGAGCTGTACTACAAAGCCACTCAGTTCTACCTGGAGTTCAAGCCCTTGTGCCTCAACGACCTGCTCATCGTCCTCTCTCCCAGACTGGACCACACGCGCGCTGTCAACTACTTCAGCAAGGTACCGCCGCACTGCCTACCTGCCTGTACTGCTTTTAAATACATCAACGCATACAATTCATCTATTTCATTTGTAAAAGAACATGTCTCCATGAAACCTATCTTTAAAGGGACTCATTTTTACATGTATATGAACAGGTTGCAATTTAACTTAATAAATGTGACCTTCCCGACTCTCTGTGGCGTAGAACAGCCTGTGGGCTCATTTATATTATATTTCAACCAGTTCTGCTGAGAAAAAGGACTAAAGTGTGATAAAGGCAAAAATGTCTGCTCTTTCATAACTTTTTAACAAAAGTTTATTTAGGATTACAAATAACATTAGTTTGTGATTGTCTCAACCCACGGAACTCACACTCACAGTTCACTTTCCGGCCTAAAGGGGCTAGTAATGAGAAGGAATGTCTGATTCTTAGACATAGTCCCTTTATGTTATATATATATAAAATTTATTTTGGGTATCGTCTCTCTTCAGGTCAAGCAGCTGCCCTTGGTGAAACCATACCTGCGGTCGGTCCAGAATCACAACAACAAGTCTGTGAATGAAGCACTGAACAACCTCTTCATCACCGAGGAAGACTATGCAGTACGGCATATCATTGGGACTTTGTGTTTTAGTTTGTATTAACAGTCGTAGCAGAACGAGAAACGCGATAAGCATGTTTATTGTGCTACCGTGGACAGTAGTGGTACAGTTTTCAGTGAGGCCTCGGCCTGGTCTTTCTTCTCCCCTTCTCATTCAACCATTGCTCCCCGTCCAGGCTCTGCGTGCGTCCATCGACGCCTACGACAACTTTGACAACATCTCGCTGGCCCAGGGGCTGGAGAAGCACGAGCTGATTGAGTTCCGGAGGATCGCTGCGTACCTCTTCAAGGGGAACAACCGCTGGAAACCGAGCGTGGAGCTGTGCAAGAAGGACAAGCTCTACAAGGTTCTCCGCCGTCACTCTCCAAACGCTGTTACAGTGGACGCATTACGATAAGGGTTCATTAATGAACCATTAATGTTAGTTAGTTCAGTAATAAGCATCATTATATAGCTATACATTAATACCTTAGTTAACATGAACACCATTAGTAAACATGAACACCATAATTACATGATTACCAGACCCTGAGTTAACTGTTAATTAATTGTTAGTTAATGCTTATTACTGAATTAACTGATGTTGATGATTGGTTAATTAATGTAGCCTTTATTGTGAAGTGTTACCCAGTTGATCGATTTATGTTAAGTGTTGGTCATAGGGGATTGGTGTGTGATGAGTTTCCAGGGAGAGCATGACTACTGGTACACTCCTGTTGTCTGGAAAATAAATCAATAGAAGCTGTTAAGATAGTTGGTAATATATTTTTCTTTTTATCTACTCATCAACCATACTGCAAAAAGAAAAAGCTACGTAACAAAATGTTTCGAGTGCTTTTATTCGCCCCTCCTGATACCACTAACCCCAATCCCTCCCCCACCACTCCCCATATAACCTTTCCTTCTCCCCCCAGGACGCCATGCTGTACGCGTCAGAGTCCAAGGACAGGGAGCTGGCGGAGGAGCTGCTGGCCTGGTTCCTGGAGGAGGACAAGAAGGAGTGCTTCGCCGCCTGCCTCTTCACCTGCTACGACCTGCTGCGGCCCGACGTGGTGCTGGAGACGGCCTGGCGCCACAACCTCATGGACTTCTCCATGCCCTACTTCATCCAGGTCATGAGGGAGTACCTCAGCAAGGTGGGTGGCCCCGGGGGCCGCAGACATGCTGCCTACTCGTTTGGGAGGCAGTGAAGGCAGCTGGGAAAGATGCTTTAGTACCTTTCCTACTTGGAAGGTTTTCTCCTTTTCTTAATTAAACACAACAGTGGTGTTTAGAGTGCACAACGAAACAATCCTCATCAAGTATAATGTCATTCATCAAGAATGCCAAATAATAGAATTATGTAACTAAGGTGAATAATTGATTAGGTAACGCATAAGCAGTTTCTTATAGAAAAAACAAAACAGAAGAATGACAATAATAATCATTTGCAGAAATATATATCATAGCCAAAAGGTTCCAGAACTTGCTGGTACTGAAATTGGGTTGATAATTTGCCAATGCAAATTTATTTTTAGGTTTTACCTAAAACTCTTTGCCTAAAATAATTTATAATACAGCCATTTGGTTGATCTTTCATCTTAAGGTTATTTGATGTCGTCAGAGAGTAGGTTAGGGTTAGAGAGAGTAGGTTAGGGTTAGAGAGAGTAGGTTAGGGTTAGAGAGTGTAGGTTAGGGTTAGAGAGAGTAGGTTAGGGTTAGAGAGTGTAGGTTAGGGTTAGAGAGAGTAGGTTAGGGTTAGAGAGAGTAGGTTAGGGTTAGAGAGAGTAGGTTAGGGTTAGAGAGTGTAGGTTAGGGTTAGAGAGAGTAGGTTAGGGTTAGAGAGTATAGGTTAGGGTTAGAGAGTGTAGGTTAGGGTTAGAGAGTGTAGGTTAGGGTTAGAGAGTGTAGGTTAGGGTTAGAGAGAGTAGGTTAGGGTTAGAGAGTGTAGGTTAGGGTTAGAGAGTGTAGGTTAGGGTTAGAGAGTGTAGGTTAGGGTTAGAGAGTGTAGGTTAGGGTTAGAGAGTGTAGGTTAGGGTTAGAGAGTGTGGGTTAGGGTTAGAGAGTGTGGGTTAGGGTTAGAGAGTGTAGGTTAGGGTTAGAGAGTAGGTTAGGGTTAGAGAGTGTAGGTTAGGGTTAGGGTTAGAGAGTGTAGGTTAGGGTTAGAGAGTTTAGGTTAGGGTTAGAGAGAGTAGGTTAGCGTTAGAGAGTGTAGGTTAGGGTTAGAGAGTGTAGGTTAGGGTTAGAGAGTGTAGGTTAGGGTTAGAGAGTGTGGGTTAGGGTTAGAGAGTGGGTTAGGGTTAGAGAGTGTGGGTTAGGGTTAGAGAGAGTAGGTTAGGGTTAGAGAGTGTAGGTTAGGGTTAGAGAGTGTAGGTTAGGGTTAGAGAGTGTGGGTTAGGGTTAGAGAGTGTGGGTTAGGGTTAGAGAGTGTAGGTTAGGGTTAGAGAGTGTAGGTTAGGGTTAGAGAGTGTAGGTTAGGGTTAGAGAGTGTAGGTTAGGGTTAGAGAGTGTAGGGTTAGGGTTAGAGAGTGTAGGTTAGGGTTAGAGAGTGTAGGTTAGGGTTAGAGAGTGTAGGTTAGGGTTAGAGAGTGTAGGTTAGGGTTAGAGAGTGTAGGTTAGGGTTAGAGAGTGTAGGTTAGGGTTAGAGAGTGTAGGTTCACATGGGGGATGTTTCTGTTTGAGAGCCAAAGCCTACCGCAAACCACATTTCCTTTTTTTATATGCTTTCATCCTCTGTCAATGATGCGTGGCATTATTGGCCTTATCTCCATTTCATTTTTGTCCTTTTTGACCTCTCATTCTCTGCTACTTTTCCATACAAATGTGTACCTAAGGAGGTTTGTGTGTGGGTATGTTTGTCATCGCGCCACATTTCTCTTTTTACTTAGCAGAGCAAAGCACTCTCATAATTACGCTTTTGATGTGGATTAGATCGATTGGAATCTATTCTAATGTCTTAATGACTTAGTGGGCCTCATCCAGCTAGCGGCCATCTTGTTTCTAACCACTATTTGGCTGAATGCCGAAGTCCGCATTCAGCTCCACCGAATGGCGTTTAGAAACAAGATTAAACCAAGATGGCCTCTAGGTGAATACAGCCCATAATAGTCGCCAAATACAATAGTTGAGAGGAGGGGGCGGGAGGGAAATAGTTAAATCCATATGCTGAAATTGAACTAGATCAGATTTTCTTATAAGCAGTTGAGGGTTGTACGACCACTGTTAGGCATTTACAATAATGTCTTTAATTCAAAATACAAATTTCCATACATTACTATGAGGTGTCAGAATTGTACCAAGCAAAAAATGCATTTGTATAAAAAGTAGCGCTATTTGCATCGATCTTTATCTTTTAATTTTTTTTTAGCGATGGTTCCTCTGTTTGCTTGCTGTTTTTCTTCTCTCTGCCTCTATACTGTGGGAGACTTTTTGTTTTTATTTTTCCTCCTTAAGTTGCCTCTCTGAACTTCCCTTTCAGGTTGATGCGATTAAGGAAAAGGTGAAAGTCTAATCCATTTCCAGTCATTCTTTTTTAACCCCCCCCCCCCTGCTCCCGGTAGCCTGTAGTTCTGGAGGAGTGATGATTAGCATTAAAACTGCATGTGACTGTGTCCTTCTCCTCCTTTTTCCTGCCCCCCCCCCCCCCCCCCCCCCCCCCCCCCCCGATATCTCTCTTGCTGCTTCTTGGTCTACACTCATACACCTTCCCTAGTACTGTAGCTTGCACTGTAGCTAGCACTGTAGCTAGCCACACCTCAGTGGTGCTCCCCCCCCCCCCCCCGGGGAAAAAGGGTCTGCTGGTGTCAGTGATGGTTTTATGTTATCGTGGGGAATGGTGTGAGACTCAGAAACGTTAGCCCAGACTAAAGAGCTAACTGTATGTACATGCAGAGGAATAAGAAAGCACTCCTTAGCATGATAGATTGTGCTATAATATGCTATATGATCTGGGCAACAACATCTTGGCCATGCTTGTGCCACTGCCATTATATGGTTTTGGTGCAGAGTTGATCACAAATGTCTTGGAACTCCATTCCAGGGTTTCTCCTGTATGTACTAATAATAATAAATTGCGTACTTGGAGAATATAGTATGCTCTCAGCTAGATGCTGTTTGAATATCATGAAGCATCCACAAACGCCAGCCAGCCCAGTGTCTCCCCAGGGTGCAGAGAGCCCTGCTCTAAACCCCCGTTTCGCCCCCAGACCCCATCGATTTAGACGCCTGGTTAATCACAGCCTGAACATTACCATAGCACCAGTCCGCATCAGTGCCAAACTGGGAGTTAACGTGCCTCCCTGAGCTATAAATGCTCAATAAAATGTCCCAGAGTTGTGTCATTAATCAGTGTTAAGTACCATGATGACATGTGTGTTATGGTGTGGCAAGACTCGCTGACTAGGGCAAAGGCCTAATGTCTTTGTCAATTATGGAAGGAGCACTTGATGAAGTGACCATTCTTTCCGATTATTATCTTTCCATTACGCCCCCATTATCTGAAATGTATCTTGACTTGATCAAAGGACATTGTACAATTCTGACCCTATTTTGTATTTGATCAACTTTCCTCTGGTGGTATTTTCCTTTTGGGACCTCTTTATTTTGCTGTCTGGTCTCTTC
This sequence comes from Lota lota, assembly GCA_026745465.1. Taxonomy (NCBI): domain Eukaryota; kingdom Metazoa; phylum Chordata; class Actinopteri; order Gadiformes; family Lotidae; genus Lota; species Lota lota. Next base: position 51,047 of record JACYXH010000404.1, on the reverse strand, counting down.
AGCGACTAGGGCGCACAAAAAACCCACAAACAAAGCATCTAACGAACTGAACCGGTGTCTACAAACAACCTAATTAACTCTCTATTAAACTTGCAGTCACAACAAGCATGCCCCCCCCCCCCCCCCCCCCCCCCCACACACACACACCTCCTGTTTCTGTGTAGCGTTAGCAGCTCTCTGGCCAGGCTAGGAGACGCTGTTGTTGTTGGCTGCTGCCTGCTTCTGAACGCCTTGAAACAGTTGGAACGAACCCCACCCGCTCTCCCTCTCAGCACAGCAGGCTTCTCTTTCTTCTATCCTCCTCTTTCCCTCGTGCACTCTTTACTCGTGCACTCTTTTAACCGAGGACAATAACCCGACTGCCTCTTCAGCATGTCAATCTTTTCCCATTTTCTCTTTTCTTCAAATCGAACCTGCAGCCTGTCTTAACCTTTTTCAACCAAAAGAAACAAAGCCTGCATAGCCAGTTGGACTGACTGACTGAATAGATGTAGCGGTAGCCAAGTATGTGGAGAACTCAAGCCAGAACATCAGCCAGGGACTACTCAAGTCATACGTCCTATTGATAAATGTTGTCAGTGGTTTCCTTTGTCTGCTGCTAGCCATGCACGTTATGTTCATTAAACAGTTCAGTTACAGCTTCTTTCCTTTCCCTTTTTTCGTAACTTTTTTGTACTGATTAAATATGAGGAAGAGTTGGATGTCGGTCCTACTGTATCACTGCACACTATTCTTCATTTTCTTGTGCTGGACTTTTAAATGGAGGTTGGTAAACCGCCAGACATTTTGGCTCCCCCACTGCTTGTTCTCTACATACTGTGCTCTTCTAAATTGTGAGAAAAAGACAAATGGATTTGTTGGTTGGATGATGGGACCATTATATTGCCAGTAGCTGTTTGTGTATTTGACTTTTCATCAAAGAGATCCTAATTAGACTCCCCCCTCTTACTCTACAACTACCAGTGGATCATGTGACCTAGCCAAGCTCCGTAGACCCAGACTTTAGTTGTAGTCTCAGCTGTTGGCCAGCAGAGGGCCACCTTCCCCTCCGCCATCTCCCCTCCCCCTCCCCACCCAGTAGCATGGCTTGCTTCTCGCAGCCTGTTTCATTCTGAAAATGTACTTATCTCCACCTGTCAGGAATGGTCCCATCCGTCAGCCAGTGCAATAACCCAGAGGTCAGTTTTGTTTGCATAAAATAAAAAAAAAGCTTGGCATCACAAGAGCTCCACCCCTCCCACGGAAGTGGTTGGATTGGGGACTTACATCTGTCTCTGTCTCTGTCTCTCTCCCCCCCCAATAGGTCGACCAGCTCGAGGCCTCAGAATCTCTGAGGAAACAGGAGGAGCAGGCCACAGAGGCCCAGCCCATCGTCTATGGTACAGCCTTAAAACTCTTCATGAAGCCCAAAGTATCGCTTCATATTTGAAGCACGACCTCAAAAAAGAAATGGAATCATATTGTTTTAACAGAGCAAAGCACACTGGGCCCGGATATAGCAGGCTGCATTTTGTTTCACTTTCTTCGTATAGGACTCATTCTTAGTCTATACTGGGTGCCAAAAATCTGTGACTGGGCTTCACCCATTTAAACCATACATATTGGTATCTTCAGCCTTGGTTGGTGTGTTGTTTGATGGGTTGGTTGGTTGGTGTTTAATGGGTTGTTTGATGGGTTGGTTGGTTGATGGGTTGGTTGGTTGATGTTTGGTGTTTAATGGGTTGTTTGATGGGTTGGTTGGTTGATGTTTGGTGTTTAATGGGTTGTTTGTTTGATGGGTTGGTTGGTTGATGTTTGGTGTTTAATGGGTTGTTTGTTTGATGGGTTGGTTGGTTGATGTTTGGTGTTTAATGGGTTGTTTGTTTGATGGGTTGGTTGGTTGATGTTTGGTGTTTAATGGGTTGTTTGTTTGATGGGTTGGTTGGTTGATGTTTGGTGTTTAATGGGTTGTTTGTTTGATGGGTTGGTTGGTTGATGTTTGGTGTTTAATGGGTTGGTTGTTTGATGGGTTGGTTGATTTTTGGTGTTTAATGGGTTGTTTGTTTGATGGGTTGGTTGGTTGATGTTTGGTGTTTAATGGGTTGTTTGTTTGATGGGTTGGTTGGTTGATGTTTGGTGTTTAATGGGTTGTTTGTTTGATGGGTTGGTTGGTTGATGTTTGGTGTTTAATGGGTTGTTTGTTTGATGGGTTGGTTGGTTGATGTTTGGTGTTTAATGGGTTGTTTGTTTGATGGGTTGGTTGGTTGATGTTTGGTGTTTAATGGGTTGTTTGTTTGATGGGTTGGTTGGTTGATGTTTGGTGTTTAATGGGTTGTTTGTTTGATGGGTTGGTTGGTTGATGTTTGGTGTTTAATGGGTTGTTTGTTTGATGGGTTGGTTGGTTGATGTTTGGTGTTTAATGGGTTGTTTGTTTGATGGGTTGGTTGGTTGATGTTTGGTGTTTAATGGGTTGTTTGTTTGATGGGTTGGTTGGTTGATGTTTGGTGTTTAATGGGTTGTTTGTTTGATGGGTTGGTTGGTTGATGTTTGGTGTTTAATGGGTTGTTTGTTTGATGGGTTGGTTGGTTGATGTTTGGTGTTTAATGGGTTGTTTGTTTGATGGGTTGGTTGGTTGATGTTTGGTGTTTAATGGGTTGTTTGTTTGATGGGTTGGTTGGTTGATGTTTGGTGTTTAATGGGTTGTTTGTTTGATGGGTTGGTTGATTTTTGGTGTTTAATGGGTTGTTTGTTTGATGGGTTGGTTGGTTGATGTTTGGTGTTTAATGGGTTGTTTGTTTGATGGGTTGGTTGGTTGATGTTTGGTGTTTAATGGGTTGTTTGTTTGATGGGTTGGTTGGTTGATGTTTGGTGTTTAATGGGTTGTTTGTTTGATGGGTTGGTTGGTTGATGTTTGGTGTTTAATGGGTTGTTTGTTTGATGGGTTGGTTGGTTGATGTTTGGTGTTTAATGGGTTGTTTGTTTGATGGGTTGGTTGGTTGATGTTTGGTGTTTAATGGGTTGTTTGTTTGATGGGTTGGTTGGTTGATGTTTGGTGTTTAATGGGTTGTTTGTTTGATGGGTTGGTTGGTTGATGTTTGGTGTTTAATGGGTTGTTTGTTTGATGGGTTGGTTGATGTTTGGTGTTTAATGGGTTGTTTGTTTGATGGGTTGGTTGATGTTTGGTGTTTAATGGGTTGTTTGTTTGATGGGTTGGTTGATGTTTGGTGTTTAATGGGTTGTTTGTTTGATGGGTTGGTTGGTTGATGTTTGGTGTTTAATGGGTTGTTTGTTTGATGGGTTGGTTGGTTGATGTTTGGTGTTTAATGGGTTGTTTGTTTGATGGGTTGGTTGGTTGATGTTTGGTGTTTAATGGGTTGTTTGTTTGATGGGTTGGTTGGTTGATGTTTGGTGTTTAATGGGTTGTTGGTTGATGGGTTGGTTGTTGATGTTTGGTGTTTAATGGGTTGGTGTTTGATGGGTTGGTTGGTTGATGTTTGGTGTTTAATGGGTTGTTTGATGGGTTGGTTGGTTGATGTTTGGTGTTTAGTGGGTTGTTTGTTTGATGGGTTGGTTGGTTGATGTTTGGTGTTTAATGGGTTGTTGTTTGATGGGTTGGTTGGTTGATGTTTGGTGTTTAATGGGTTGTTTGATGGGTTGGTTGGTTGATGTTTGGTGTTTAATGGGTTGTTTGTTTGATGGGTTGGTTGGTTGATGTTTGGTGTTTAATGGGTTGTTTGATGGGTTGGTTGGTTGATGTTTGGTGTTTAATGGGTTGTTTGATGGGTTGGTTGATGTGTTGCAGGCACCCCCCAGCTGATGCTGACCTCGGGGTCCAATGTGGCCGTGCCCCCCCAGCAGCCATACGGCTACGGCTACACGGCGGCCCCCGGCGGCTACACCCAGACCCCACAGCCCGGCTTCGGCTATGGCATGTGATTTCCCCCCCCCCCCACAAACCTTTGCTTAATCTACCACCATCCTGTCTAGTTCTCTCTCTCCTGTCACTCTCCCTCCTTCTCTACATCTCTCTTGCTCTCTGTCTCAGTGTGTCTCTCTCTGTCTCTCTCTCTCTGTCTCTCTCTCTCTGTCTCCGTGTGTCTCTCTCTGTCTCCGTGTCTCTCTCTCTCTCTGTCTCTCTCTCTGTCTCCGTGTCTCTCTCTCTCTCTGTCTCTCTCTCTCTGTCTCCGTGTGTCTCTCTCTGTCTCCGTGTGTCTCTCTCTGTCTCCGTGTGTCTCTCTGTCTCTCTCTCTGTCTCCGTGTCTCTCTCTCTCTCTCTCTGTCTCTCTCTCTCTGTCTCCGTGTGTCTCTCTCTCTGTCTCCGTGTCTCTCTCTCTCTGTCTCTCTCTCTCTGTCTCCGTGTCTCTCTCTGTCTCCGTGTGTCTCTCTCTCTGTCTCTCTCTCTCTCTGTCTCCGTGTGTCTCTCTCTCTCTGTCTCCGTGTGTCTCTCTCTCTTCTTGTGTTCCCCACCAGCTCACCATGGTCTTCTACTTAAAGCAGGGTCTGCCAGCAACAACCCACACTCATTTTAAACACGTTTTATTTCTTTACTTTTTTTATTATGATTTTTCGTTAAGGAAATTGTAACCGTACCGAAGGACTTTTATTTGCATTGTTAAGAGGAGGACCAAGAGGATTGGACCACATGTTATTATTTAGTATTTTTATCACATTCCATATTTATGACTACTTGTTATTTAGACTTTTTTGTTTTTTTTGTGTATGTTTATGTGTAATTATTATTTTTTAAACTGTATGGTTTTCGTGGAAGTGGACTGGAAGCTGAGCAATGAACCTTTTTGAAGTATGCTGAGTAGCATTGCATTTGCACTCTTGAGCAGCAATGAAATACAGACAGCTCTTAATTTAGTGATAAACTGAACTTGTGAACAGCGAACATTTTCCATTGGCTGTATAATGCATTTCATCAATGTATATTATGAGGAAGAGTTAAAAAGAAAAGTTACATATAATATTTGAACATATATTTGGCCACTTGGATGGCTATAGCTAGCAAAACACTAAGTAACGATAGTATATTGTGCACAGGCGTGTAGCTTCATGGAGTTTTAAACGCATACCTGTGAGTGAAAGAAGGGAGTCCGTTGATGACACGTGTGTGTGTGTGTGTGTGTGTGTGTGTGTGTTTTGAGCCGAAGATCAAAATAATCATTTTAAGCCCCCCCTCTCGGCCTGTGCGAGGCTACATCCCATCCCTACCCGTAAATGTCAGTGCTTCGTCCTCGGCTCCAGCGTCTGTAGGTGAATTATTGTACTGTGCTTGTGTGTGAGACCGTGTGTGTATGGGCAGGGAGGTGTGTGTGTGTGTGTGTGTGTCAAACCCCCTCCTGCAGAGGTCTGGTGTGTATGTGTATGTGCCGGGTGTTGTGGTGTTTCCCGCCCCACTTTCTCTCTCTAGGTCACCAGTACTATTATTATTTTTTTCTCTGTGCGTGTACAGCTCTGAAAAAAAAATATGAATATGAATCAGGAACTTTTTTCCCATGAGGACGGTGCTTGTCCTCGGACCGCTTGCCCTGTCCACACTCCTCTTCTTTTTGTAGGGTTGGGTTAGGGTTAACCCTAACCCTAGCCTGCCTCCTAACCCTAACCCTTTTTTCCCATGAGGACGGTGCTTGTCCTCGGACCGCTTGCCCTGTCCGCACTCCTCTTCTTTTTGTAGGCGTGCTCCGTGCCGCCAGCACACACACACACAAAAAGCCACAACCATGGGAGGATAATAAGCCCCCCCCCCCCCCCCCCCCAAACCTTGGAGGGGGAAGACGACAGGGCAGTGGAACGTTTGGTGTCCTAATGTCCACTTGAATAGATCCTTAAAACACTCCTGTAGGTTTATGTATTTAGATGGTAACGATGGTAAGAAACTAGGTCTCCGTGCGTCAAACAGTTCTTTGTCAAGAATGGTTATGAAATAAAGAAAACGTCTGTATTTACCTCGATGTACTTCCTTAAAGGCTCTTGAGCTGTGTGTGTGTATAAAGTGTCACCCTTATAATGTGAATTCCTTTCTATGGTCATATTACAGTGAAGGGGATTAAAGGAAGGTTATGATTACTTTGAAAGGGATATACAAGCCAGAGTAACTAAAATATAAAATAAACACAAACAAAAGTACAATGTCTGGCTGTGCTGTGGCCTGCTTCTTTTTGATGTCGGGAGTTTAAAGTTTTTCTCTCTTCTATGACTTGTATCGTTTTGTTTTGGTTAAACAAAGGAAACCCATCCAGTTCAATCTCATATTTATTCAGAGCATTTCCAGTAATTGTTCTAGTTTTATGTCTTTGGAAATCCACGCTGCACTGTATTAATAACTGGTCTGAAAGTGTGCTGTCCAGCTCTACTGAATGAGAGGAGGTAATGCACGGAGCTTCCTCTCCACTTGGTTGCAGTATTTTTCTGGGAGGCCAGCTGCCCTACAAACAAACACAAATGTTAGTATGTGTGTGTGTACAGATAGATATAAAGGTAAGTGTGTGCGTGTGCACGGACCGACACAGATTAGTGTGTGTGTGTACAGACATACACAAATGTTAGTGTGTGCAGACTACTACAGTACAAGGCTAAAATGTACTCTTAATAACCAATTCAAAATTTTTGGTTACCATTACTAGTACTAGTAATGGTAGTACTACTACAGTACTAGTTGAATTGAGGAAGATACAAAGTATCCACAATTTGAATTATCATGGTATAATACATTATTATGTATTCTTCCTCAGGCAAAATCCCTTTAGCTAGCATTGCTTGAATGTGCTGTTGCAAGTCTCCTGGTGCGCGGCGTTCCCGTTCCACTTACTTGAGTTCCTTCAGCTTTTTATCCTTGATCTCGTCCAGGCGGAGGCGTCTCTGCGGCCCACCTCGTCTAGCTCCTCCCTCTCCTTGTACACCTCCCGCCGCTTGGCCACGGCCAGCAGCTCGCGCTCCCTCACCTGCTGCCGCACGCCGTCTGCGTGGGACAGCGCCTTCTCGCGGTGGCGCTGCTCCTCCTCCTCCTGCTTAGCGATGGCCGCCTGCTGGGCCCTGAGGGAGAGATGATGATGATGGTGATGATGAAGATGTACACGTTGATGGCAGTCTTGCCCAGCACTCAATGCAGAACCTTGAAATGTAATTGTCAATCAAGATGAGAGTGATTTCATTGCTGTCCTGCTGTTTAATGAGTGGCATGGAGTCGATGAGTGTGCTGGTAGGCCGGTAGGGCCCTGTAGTGTGCTATAGTTAGGTTATCTAGATCATTTGTTAAGGGTCACAGAAGTGGATGTATCCTCTCTGTATTACATTTCTATACTGCACTTGGTACTTATACATATTGATTCTTATTTTATTTATATTTTTTTGTATGCATGCAATGAACAGCAGTGCAAGTGGATGGATCATTGGTCAAGGAGCACATCGATAAAAGTCCTCACCGAACTTCCCAAAAGGAAGTAAAGATATCGGATAATGTTTTTGGTAGTTATTTTCAGTGTTGCACTTCAGGGCTTTACGATAAGATCCAAATGGATTGGTAATGGTGTGCTCCGTCTCCTTGATTCAAAAGTGGTGAAAAGAAGACCTCATGTCTTCATAAAAGAGCTCTTTTATGATTAGGCGAGTTCAAAAATATAAAGTCACATGGTAGGAAACTAAAGTAGATGTGTAAATCCGTGCAAACAAATTTACACATTGCGCCCTCGGATTTAGTTTTTTCAACACGGATGAATGGAATGGAAATCATGGCGTTTAAGGAAAAAGAAGTGTGTGTGTGCGTGTGCGTGTGTGTGTGTGTGTGTGTGTGTGTGTGTGTGTGTGTGTGTGTGTGTGTGTGTGTGTGTGTGTGTGTGTGTGTGTGTGTGTGTGTGTGTGTGTGTGTGTGTGTGTGTGTGTGTGCGTGTGTGGCGCCTGCAGGGGCAAGAAGCCGAGAACAAAGCGAAGCAGAGGCGCGTCAAGAAAGAGGAGGAGGCCAGACCGGGGGCCCTGCAGGAGAGAGACCCAGACTACAAGGCAGACCAGGTCTGCTTTAGTAACACACACCCCAACACGCACCCCAGGGTTATCCCTGATTGAATTTTACATAGAAAAAATAAATGAAAAAGTCGTGTTGCGACTGATTCCAGCTCACTGACCTCAGCACCCTCTCAAACTCGGCCCTCTCGCGGCCCGCCTCCACGGCGAGGAGGCGCTCCTTGTGGACCACCTGCTCCAGGCGCGCTCTCTTTAGCTTGGCGTCCTCCACCAACTTCTTCTCCGCCTGCTCCTTCTGCTTCTTGCGCCACTCCCTCTCCGTAGCCTCGCGGTTCCTGCGCGCACGGAGCTCGTCCTTGTGGCCACGGTAAATAGTGAAGGAATAGTAGAGTAAAAGAATAGAAAAGTAATCGCTTCCGCTAATGGGTTCAGATGATAATTATGAGTCCTCAGAAGAGTCGGTAGCAAAAGAGATAAATAAAGGATATTCAAGTATCTACACACAATTACATATGAAATACACAATCAGAAAGTAAAATCAGGAAAAGGATTCGTCTGTTTGACTTTCTAATTTTAGCTTGTGAATGGGTTTAAACACATTCTCATCGTTTTGAAAAACATTGTCAGTATCTTTTTTTCTGTGTAATATTAAATCAGGCATAATCCTGGGGTGTGTGTTACTAAAGCAGACCTGGTCTGCCTTGTAGTCTCTGTCTCTCTCCTGTAGGGCCCTCAGTCGGGCCACCTCCTTCTCCTTCCCTTTCTTTATGAGAATCTGCTTTTCTTCATACTCCGCTTCTCGCTCCTGCAGGCGCCACACATGCACACACACACATACACGCACGCACACAGGCACACACGCACGCACACACGCACACAGGCACACACGCACGCACACAGGCACACATCTGAGCCAACAGCTATTTGGTAAGCACATAGGACACAAACCACTTGGGAACAGAGGAAAGGATTTAAAGTGAAGATAAAGATCTGTTTCAAGTCAAAAGTCTAATGTATGTATATAACATGGTCTCCAACGGCTAAATTATGTGTCTTACTTCTAAGGTTTCAGCTTGTGTCATGAATACAAATGAACACTCTTGTGATATTTGTGTGTGTGTGTGTGTGTGTGTGTGTGTGTGTGTGTGTGCAGACTGTTCTTTGGAGTCTGACCATTTTCTGCTGTGTGTACTCCATGGCCTTTAGGTCGGCCAGTCTCTCCTGCTCCTTCTTCTGCTCCTTGGCATATATGGTCTCTGTGTTGATCCGCACTATCTCCTCCTGTAGACGGCTCTGCTGCACCTTCTTCTTCTCCAGAGCCTGGAGGAACACACACACACACACACACACCGGTCAGGGCCCACACTACACATAGGCATAGACAACCCTAGGTTTCTAGGTTTGTCTAATCTATTCTGTCACTATTTCCTTCATCTCATCCCTTTTGTTTCATTGTCGACTGAAAACGTTGACATAGTGTAATGGTTCAGGTGTCACGCCCAGTCAAAAAGGGACTTGGTTCGATCCCCCATGTCCACAGTCAAAATGTAGGCATCTTCCTTGATGCCAAACCTCTACCTGCTCACGAATGAGCTGTAAAGATTGTGTGTGTGTGTGTGTGTGTGTGTGTGTACCTCCAGATCCTCCAGCTGTATCTTCTCCAGGATGTCCAGCAGCTGCTGTGCCTCCTGCTCCTTCAGCTCTTCCCGCAGCATCTGCTCGTCCCGACGCTCATCCATCTGGTTGATGATCTGCTGCTTCCCTCTGTAACAGACACACACACGTACAGGCACACACAGACAGGCACACACACACACACATACAGGAACACACACACACACAAGTACAGGCACACACACACGTACAGACACACGTACACAGACATACGTACAGACACACACACACGTACACACACACATACGTACAGGCACACAGACACACACGGACGTACAGGCACACACACACGTACAGACACATACACACACACACATGTACACACGTACATACACACACACACACAAACACATGTACACACACACAAACACGTACATACACATGTAGACAGACACACAAACACACACACACACACACAATCATTTAGCCCCAAACTAGTACTATATACTAAATCATGCTTATGGTATGGCACGGCTTGATTAATACAAAGAAGAAGAAAATACTTCTTCTTTGTATTAATTACCAAAATCACAGAAGAGTCAAAGACTGACACTACATCCAAAATATCCTTGCATGCATGCAATTAAAAGGAAATAGGTGCTCAACTCAGAGGTAGTGACAAAAAGTTGTACAAAGATAGTTTCCTAAAACCGTTATAGTAATACGCATCCATAATCCAATAGTGCATTTGGGAGAAGTATTCTGATACTGATGATGAAATACTTTGATGGATAAATAATCATCAAAATATTAATAGTAGTACTTCTACAGTTTACTACTGAGTTACGCAATAACTCCAGCAACAGGTTTGGACCAATCAAATATGAAGCTTAAGAAAGTGAAAGTTGGCCCAGATTGCAGTTCAGACATTGGATATGAATCTTAAGGCTGGTTTGCGAGTAGTTGTGAATGCATACTGTACGGCTTCTGCACTCCACCACCACCCACCTGATCCTCTGCTCCTTGCGCAGCGCGTCGATCTGCTCCTGGGTGTCAATGGCCTTGCGGCGGTCCTGCTCCATCATGGCGTCCAGGCGTCTCTCCTCCTCCACCAGCTCCACCTTGATCTGCTTCCTCTCCAGGATCTGGCCCTCGCGCACTGCATGGCACTTGGCACCCAGGATCAGCTGATCAAGGTGACACAACGCACACATGGTTACACACACACACACACTTACACTCATACATGGTTGCACATATACAAACACACACACACACACACGGTTACATACAGATACACACACACACAAACACATATGGTTGCACATACAAACACACACACACACACACACACACACACACGGTTACACACATTCACACACGCATGGTTACATGCATGCACACACACACACACACACACACACAGATTTTGTAAGAATAACAATAATTATAAAATGTTATTGCGTTTGTTGATTTTGATTGGACTTGGTTCCTGGTGATGTGATGAATTGCACCATGGTGTCCATTTGAGCCAATCAGAAATGGGGAATTGCAAAAATTGCCACAGACGGATGGTCAGCTTGTGTTTGGTGCTTTAGTAGGACTGCTCTCGAAGCAGCTATTTGAGCGTGAGTATTGCCACAGACGGATGGTCAGCTTGTGTTTGGTGCTTTAGTAGGACTGCTCTCGAAGCAGCTATTTGAGCGTGAGTATTGCCACAGACGGATGGTCAGCTTGTGTTTGGTGCTTTAGTAGGACTGCTCTCGAAGCAGCTATTTGAGCGTGAGTATTGCCACAGACGGATGGTCAGCTTGTGTTTGGTGCTTTAGTAGGACTGCTCTCGAAGCAGCTATTTGAGCGTGAGTATTGCCACAGACGGATGGTCAGCTTGTGTTTGGTGCTTTAGTAGGACTGCTCTCGAAGCAGCTATTTGAGCGTGAGTATTGCCACAGACGGATGGTCAGCTTGTGTTTGGTGCTTTAGTAGGACTGCTCTCGAAGCAGCTATTTGAGCGTGAGTATTGCCACAGACGGATGGTCAGCTTGTGTTTGGTGCTTTAGTAGGACTGCTCTCGAAGCAGCTATTTGAGCGTGAGTATTGCCACAGACGGATGGTCAGCTTGTGTTTGGTGCTTTAGTAGGACTGCTCTCGAAGCAGCTATTTGAGCGTGAGTATTGCCACAGACGGATGGTCAGCTTGTGTTTGGTGCTTTAGTAGGACTGCTCTCGAAGCAGCTATTTGAGCGTGAGTATTGCCACAGACGGATGGTCAGCTTGTGTTTGGTGCTTTAGTAGGACTGCTCTCGAAGCAGCTATTTGAGCGTGAGTATTGCCACAGACGGATGGTCAGCTTGTGTTTGGTGCTTTAGTAGGACTGCTCTCGAAGCAGCTATTTGAGCGTGAGTATTGCCACAGACGGATGGTCAGCTTGTGTTTGGTGCTTTAGTAGGACTGCTCTCGAAGCAGCTATTTGAGCGTGAGTATTGCCACAGACGGATGGTCAGCTTGTGTTTGGTGCTTTAGTAGGACTGCTCTCGAAGCAGCTATTTGAGCGTGAGTATTGCCACAGACGGATGGTTGTGTGACGGACGGAGCGGCTGGCACCTCGTTGAGCTGCTTGACCTCTTCCTCCTGCTCCATCCGCATGGCGTTGGCCTTCTCCAGCAGGTACTGGGCACGGTCCCGAGCCTCCACCTCCAGCTCATTCAGAGCCTGGTTCTTCCTCCGGGACATGTTGGACTGGTGGATCTGGGCCTTCCGGTCCTCAACTGCGTCCTGTCAAAACATCACGCGGTGACTTGATTGGATGAAAGGCCAGAATGTTTCGGGGGGGGTTTTATCTGAAAGTGAATTATATCGATGTTCATTTTGCCATTGTCTCAACTTTCAGTGCCGGGCTTGCTATAGAGTAAATTGTTTCATTTGAAATTTGTCTGAAAATATATATGCTATTTTGATGGACGCTGTCATCCACAGCGTCTAGCAATACCTTGAGTGCACACATCTTAACATGAAGCCCCAGTGGGAATGGAAGGCCTTACCCTGGCAGTGTTCAGGCCAAGCTCTACCAGTGGAGCTACACAAGACCCCACTATGAACACCACCAGCATAATCAGAACCATCAGTAACCTGGGCTGTCATCAGTGCTGCATCTCTGAGCGTGTGGCTCAGTTGTTTCTGTCCTTTAGACGTTCAACACGGGTTCTTCTAATGTTCTCATGCAAACCCGTCACAGGACGCAAGTTCTGAAATGCAGTTGTTAGTGGGGATTTTGAATAGTAGAATCAACCATTCAGTTATTGTGTCTTTAGGGCTCTATCAGAATGCATCATGGGATTCTGTTTGTGAATCTCCCCCATTTTGAGAGGATTCAAGAGAACTGTAGTACTGTAAAATCCTATTTTAACTATACCGTAACCTAGGCTATTGAAAGCTTTGTTTCACCACGTCTTCCAAACACAACGTCACCCCATAATGGCAAATCTTTTTTAGAGATTTGTTACTAAACAATGACCGAAAAGCCATTACTACCAACACAATTACTAACATCCCAATGCTCTTATGCTTCCAAAATGGCGGCGGTCATTGGGCTGTGACGTCGTGATGTACAAGCCCTGTCAGCTGCCTCGTGAGTAGAGTGTATACGGCTCTCACCATGAGAGCCTCGTTCCTTTGCTGCTGGGACTCCAGCATGGCCTCCTTCTCTTCCTTGCTGAGCACGCGTGACGACGTGGTCAGCCGCGTCACCTCGATTGGCGGTAGGATGATGGACATTCCAGAAGGATCTTTACTGGGAATCCTGGCAACAAGGTGACAGTGAGCAGAATAGCGTTGGTCAGTATATGAGTGGATGCGTCCTGTGGTCTTCACATTTAATCTGGACTATAATGAACATGATGTTTCACACATCATGTAGGCCTAGTGTCTAAAATTGAGACTGTGGTTTTGGAGACACTAGCTAGAATATTGCGATTTAATGAGATGCTTCAATGAGAAAGAACTTCAATACCATCCATTAATACTTGGAAATGTTAGTCGTTATTTTGCAAACCAACATGTGTACTCAGGCCTTTGCAGACTCGTTTGCTCATAGATTAGATTAGATTAACAACAGCAGGGGATAAATTAACAATCGACCTTTGTCATCAAATTACCTATTGGACTATTAACTGATGAAGAGGCCTATCATATCAACTATCAAAACATGTATGTGTGTGTTTACATAGCCACTGGTTCCCTACTTCAGTTCCCGGATGAGGTCTTTGGTGATGATGCGGAGTGTCTGTGCGTGCTTGGTTCTCTGCACCGGAGCGGAGCGAGCCTGCTCTCTGGCCGGGCGCCCTTTGCTTCCCCGGCTTTCCGTCGCTGTGTTGTCCAGGGGAGATTGCAGGGGGCTGACATTATTCTGAAAACAAATAGTCGTATCCTAATGAGACATTCGCACATGTCACTCGCATAGGAATTCTGCACGCGTACACAACACCGACTTACTAGTTTGGAAGGCCCGAACAGGCTCTCGTCTATCCGAGAGGTGTGGGCCAGGGTGCGGTAGCGGCGAGTCTTGCAGCTCCCACTGCGCCGGGAGACGGAAGACCCCGCACCCACACTCTGCGGCTGACAAGTTAGTAACAGTTGGCAGTGCTTCAACCTTAAGAGATGGCTTAAAAGCAATCATGAGCAATCACACTGCCTCGTCTCTGGCACTGCCTTCACAAACTCGCAGTGTTTGTTTTACAGGTATCTTTTACCTTTGCAGTGTTTTGTCTTTTACTGTATTTGATTGTGTTGCGTTGAAGCGTTACTGGTGATAATATTAGGCCGCACATTTGTAATAACCTGCCCAGGGACTACAGATGGAAAGAGCTCATTCGCTTTAACTCTGGCCCATTTACAGTGATGTGGAAACTGAAATGTTGATTAATGTGCGCTGTACCTGGTAAATAAAGCAATACATAAATAAATATTGGACATATATTAATTTGACTACTTACCATAATCCTCGGGTAGGCCTATTTCTGAGCTCAGAAAATAAGAAAGGGCAGCTTTCCTTTATTTGCCGTAATTAAATGTTTACGGTGTATGTCAATCGCACATCGCTGCCGTTTCGTTTCTATGGATATACGAGCCGGCTGGTTTAAATGTTTAGACGTTTCGATGCCTCCTCCGGTGTGTTGGTTGTTGTGTTGCTATGACAACACGCCTGGAACCTTGAGGAGGAAGTGGGAGGCGTTGTAGTCCGCGTGCCCTTTCCCCGTCCTCATAGGGTTCAACTAGGTATTTTATGAATGAGATGAATTACAGGTCTACATTTATTCCATTTTTATATATATCACTGAGCTGCCCGATTAGACTTCCCCGCTCGTAATCCACATAGGGAACCATTATCGATCAATTATTGAGGGGGACCTACATAATAGGCTACTGAAGTTTTAAACCCATTAATTCATTAGATGACGCCTTAATTAGATAATGACAACTCGAGTAAGCAACGTGGATGATGGTTAAACGTTAAAGGTATGAAGGTAGAAGACATAGGTGAAAGCTAAACGGCACTATGCCAATAGGGGGAGCTCTAAAACTGTCATTTAAGTACTGTAGACGTATGATTAGGCTACTACGGAAGACATTAGGGGCTCCTGGACCCTGGTCTAGGATTCGATTAGAAACGTGCCGTTAAAGGGATAGACTCATGGCACGTTAAAGGAAGCCAATGGGAAACTATTCTGAATGCTTTGATTAGCTTTGCGTGTGTATTTGCAGGATTTCTTGCGACGGGACGAGCTGCGCTTAAAATCACAACAGCTGGACGAGAGCTGCCGTCTGCGTTCACTATTTCGCAATAAATCATTAACTACATTAGGCTGACTAACTACCCGAATAACAGCAGTGGTGAACGTCAGGTAAACATAAGGACCGACATCCTCGAGTGGCTGACATTATTATTATTTTTTAAAGAAGATCATAAAAAAACATTTGGATACACAACTGCCTGGATTGACGTTGTTGACATCCAGTCCTCCATTGTGTGTGTGTGTGTGTGTGTGTGTGTGTGTGTGTGTGTGTGTGTGTGTGTGTGTGTGTGTGTGTGTGTGTGTGTGTGTGTGTGTGTGTGTGTGTGTGTGTGTGTGTGTGTGTGTGTGTGTGTGTGTGAAATCTCAGGGTTGAGAAGTTGACCATTAACCGCACCTATTGATTACACCTCTGTGCTGCGTTACAAGCCTGTAAATAACTGTACTGTGGATTATGATGCAAAGTTCACTGTCGGCGTGAATAGCATCAGAGAGTTGAGACCTGACACACTACAGGAACGTTCTTTTGTGTGTGTTATTTCACCCTAACATATTGCACTTTTCAAGGGACCAAAACCAGCGATGGGTAAACCAAGCTATGGATACTACCGCAGCACTATATTTGTGGCCATGTTTGTTGGCTACACGCTGTACTACTTCAACAGAAAGACATTTTCTTTCGTGATGCCCTCCCTTATGCAAGAGATTACGCTGGACAAAGATGACCTGGGTATGAGATGTGTTTTTTTTTTTTTTTTGGTCAAAATCGGGTTAATTCGTTAGTTTGAAGCAAGGTTTAAAGCAAGTGTATGTAGTTTAATGCAACGTTAACGAACGCTGCATTGTTGGCCCCAGGGACGTTGGTTGGCCTGGCATAAACATCCGACGGAAACTATCCACTGGTATTCATTTGATGATTTTGCTCCATTTGCTGTTTATGTAATCCTGCAATCCTCCACCAGGTAGAAATGATAGGGGATCATTGATTAACAGTTAGACACGTTAGTTACCACCAGGTGAAGTACAAGCATAACTTGTCCAGCTACATAAAGATGGCTGCCACCTGGACATATCCTAGACCTGATGATGATACCAGCATAATCATTGACTATTGTGCATTCTAAGTCTTAGCATTTTCATAGAAATTCAATTCATCCCATACTCAACCCCCCCATCACTACGGTCTGTCTCCAGGCATGATCACCAGCAGCCAGTCCCTGGCCTACGCCATCAGTAAGTTCATCAGCGGCGTGCTGTCGGACCAGATCAGCGCCCGCTGGCTCTTCTCCATCGGCCTGTTCCTGGTGGGAGGCATCAACGTGGTGTTCTCCTGGTCTTCCTCCGTGGCCGTCTTCTCTGGACTCTGGTTCCTCAACGGCCTGGGCCAGGGCCTGGGCTGGCCCCCCTGTGGACGGGTGCTGCGCAAGGTACCCGGTCCACATAGAGATGTGTAGAAGGCACGGGAGCCACACACACACACACACACACACACACACACACACACACACACACACACACACACACACACACACACACACACACACACACACATTCATTGATTCATAATTCACGTTTCATAGTAAACTTATTTTACAGTTGGAAAGTGAACTGCAGGGACAAAATGACAAAGTCTCTAAGCTATTTAACTTTGGTATTTGACTAAAAACAACAACCTCTTAACCCTTGTGAAACCAGGCAAGGTGATGAATAACCCTTCTACAACTATACAACAGAAGCACAGATGTTAATCTCGCTTAGGTTCCTGTTGCCCCTTTAGTACGCTATACATGATGTCTTCTAAACCGGCCGTCTTCCCCCCCCCACCGCCCACTCTGTCCTGACAGTGGTTCGAGCCGTCTCAGTTCGGCACGTGGTGGGCCATTCTCTCCTGCAGCATGAATCTGGCTGGCAGTTTGGGACCCATTATCGCCACGGTGATGGCCCAGAGCTACAGCTGGAGGACCACGCTGTTCATCTCAGGGATGATTTGTGTGGTGTTCTCCTTCGTTTGCCTGCTGGTCATTAAGAACGAGCCCAAGGACGTGGGGCTGCCCAACATTGAGACAGCAGCCAAGACGGGCAAAGCAGGTGAGAGTGTGCTGGAGGCCAAGACTGGCAAGCGGGTTAGTGTGAGCTGGAGGCCAAGATGGGCAAGCGGGTTAGTGTGAGGGAGACATTAAATCTTTCCGTGTTGGTACATCAAATCCTCACTCACTTATTGTATGAAACCATTTAAAACCCAAGACTTTAGATTTTTTGGGGAGCAGAGTGGCTCTATGATGTTTATGGCATGTTGAAATCAACACATTAGCCTGCATTGTGTGTTTCAGCATGTCCCCATGACATCTAATGTTCAGGGACACAACGGACTCTGGACCCAGCATGGCCCTCACATGCCACTTGCATGAGCAAAGTTTAGCTTAGCGTGCACCAAGTGATACTAACATGAGCTTGACGTTAGCAATGAGAGCGCAGATACGTCATGTGTTGATGTTGGGATCCTTTTGCTGACTTAGGGGCCTGGCATTTCGCAATCACTTGTTTTGTACAAATGAAGGGAAATACTGAATTCATACCGGTATTTTCATTAACCACTAGAATTTGTTGTGTGTTCTGTAACCTTACCAAAAATAATTACTTGTAGAAGTGGACAATTTAAGGTTCTTGATGTTAATGTCCATGGCCATGTTCATCCCATGTTATTGTGCCAGTTTATATGCTTTTTTTCACCCCCTGTTTACAACAAAACATATTCTACATGGTTGTCTCCAAATATTCAAGGGGGGCATTTATTATTTTGTATTAAACCGAGACATTCCACCTCTGATTCATGCTAATTCCAGCTAGCATGTTCAGCTGAAGGTATTAACTCAGTAGTGCGTGCTATTATAATCCTCTTCACTCCCCCGTCTGCCTCAGGGCTGTCCAGCGACGAGAGCACCCTGAAGGACTTCCTGTTGTCCCCTTACTTGTGGCTACTCTCCAGTGCTTACCTGGTTGTGTTTGGGGTGAAGACGGCCTGCACGGACTGGGGCCAGCTCTTCCTCATTCAGGACAAGGGACAGTCCACACTTATGGGTGGGGTTGGGAAGGGCCTGCAAATAATTCCACCAATACGTTAGAAGTCAGTGTTGACACCTCGGTGATGGCTGCAATTGAATGTGAACATATTTGTTATCTAATATTCATCATTAAACGGAAACAGGCTAAAGTGGCAGGCGCTGTGGTATTTGCCCATTTCTAACTTTCTTTCTCATAGGCAGCTCATACATGAGTGCTCTGGAGCTTGGAGGTCTACTGGGCAGTCTAGCAGCAGGATACTTTTCTGACAAGGCTGTAGCCAAGGTGATTTCACTTATAGCCTGGTGCAATTCATACATCCTTTTTTTTAGATCCTGTGTTTTGGAGAGAGAGAGAAAAGCCATTTGGAGCTTCAATATCATACTAATAATAATTATCATATTCATGAGGTAAAATCTTAAATTGGATTTAGTATCATCATGCTATACATATCATTATGTCTGTCAAAAAATATGTATTGATCACCTAGTTTTCTTGCTTTCTTATATGGTTTCATATTTCATATTTTCCGCAGCAAGGCATGAGGGGCCATGGCAACCCTCGTCACTTCCTTCTGATCTGCATGATGGCTGGAATGTTTGTGTCCATGTACCTCTTCAGACTCACTGTCACTCCAGACAGCCCCAAGGTACTCACCTTTTCAAACGTTCATCTATACAGGATATGTGTGAAAGATAACTAGTACTAATGGTCTTTTTTTATGTATCCCTATCTATAGATGTGGATATTGTTTTTGGGAGCTGCATTTGGCTTCTCTTCTTATGGACCAATAGCATTATTTGGGGTGATAGCAAACGAGAGCGCTCCATCCAACTACTGTGGGACATCCCATGCCATTGTTGCTCTAATGGCCAACAGTAAGTTAGTCCTTAAAAAAAAGACATATTTCAAAATACATATTACACTAGTGAAGGCTTCTTTTGTGCTTTAAACTCATGATTGCCTCTTTATTTTTCTGCCAGTTGGTGGTTTCTTGTCTGGACTGCCCTTCAGCACCATTGCCAAACACTATGATTGGGAAACTGCCTTCTGGGTGGCCGAGATCTCCTGTCTCATCACTACGGTGGCCTTCTTCCTGATGCGCAACATCAGGACCAAGATGGGACAGGTTCCAAAGAAGGCTAATTAAATCTCGCTAGTCGCACATCATCATTCACCGCTGCCAAGAAGGAAATTGATTCAGGATGGATAATTCACCTTTGTACTTTTCCACTTTTTTTATGGTAAAATTTGTGTCCATTGTATGAAACATTGTCATATAAATTCATGGTGCTACATTTTTTGCTAACATTTTTTGAAGGGTATATCATGTTCATAAAGTATTTTTTTTTAACAACTTTCAATTATGTTGCTGGGAACTGTAAATACCATTTAATGTGAGTACATTTATGGGGTGCATGTTCATATTTCAAGAAATCGTTCTTAATGTTAATTACATATTGTATAATTCAAGCATTATCATACAAATGTCAGCAAAATATGCATCAGGTTGGATATGATTGCAAACATAAAAAGACAACAAAGATATGAACAGGAATCTATTCCCAAGGTATTTACAGATGTCATATTTACAATGCAACAAACATAACCACTTCATTTAGCAGAAATCTAACATTAGAATGTGTCTCAACGGCACTTGCTTCCCAGTTACAAGTTCAACATATCTGTTTTGAATATACATGGCCTAGTTTAGGCAGTCTAGTGTTGTCTGCTCAAGTTCAAGAACCAGGTCCAAAGTTTCCAGCCTTCTCTGCAACCTCTAATGCGATCTTCAAATTCTGATCAAAAAGTTCACACCTGAAAGACAAAAGCACTTAAAGCAAGACCGGCACATCATTGCAGCCAACATTTCTGAGAGTGGTTACGTGTAAGACTTTCATGCTTTTTGATCAAGCGGTCTTCATAGTTACCTGATGGGCATCTCCAGAGAATAAAAGGGGTTCTTGAGGGCGAAGTCTGAATAGATCTCATAAATCTTTCTCAGCAATGCATCAATGCCAGACTGCCGTGGATCTGCCAGCACTATAAACTTGATCCCTTAAAAAATATGGGAGAACAGATCATCAGTTATCACAAATAAGCAGATAACTTGCAATTACAAATGTTACGGGTGCAACTTTGATATTTACATTTGAGTATACACAGTATTAAATGGATTGCATTTGGCAGATAACATTTGTATCCCAAACACACGGCATGGTTTATACTAGGGACACGTTGGGATCATGGGGTATAAGTCACTCATTTATCCAATTTACCAGTTAGTGTCTGGAAGCAATGCAGTTTAAAGACATCAGTTTCCAACATCTCTATCCCAGAACTGCCGACTTCCGGGGACAGTTGTGAACCAATTGCAAACAACCTAGAAGCATAGTTAACATAGTACGACTGTTATCTTTTTGGTGCGTCTTACAATTAAAGAAACATTTATGAAAACGTATATGTCAACTTACGAGTGGAACATAGAGGCCAGCATCAGCTTTTCGTTGGAGCTTAAACGGGCCCGTCCAAAACGAATAGATACTGGGTAATTTGAGGAGTCTTTCAAATATTCAATTATGTCCTTGCCGTCAGCGGTGTTCTTTCCCATCACATCCACTCCGTTAATAGAGAGCACTGCATGTCCAACTGGAAATGTACATATTACAAGTTACAAAGCAAAACACTAAACGTCAAATATTAGAAGCAGGCGGTGGCTGTCATTGTGGACCTTGGCATATGGCAGACCTTTCATATGTTTATTGTCATTGATCGGTAAATCCATTGAAATCATGTTGGTTCACGACTAATGACAATGAGATATAAGAGACTTGATTATGAAGTACATCAGAATATGTTGCCAAAAACCTGCAAAACGACAGCCATCTCATTTTATGTGAAAATGCATCTCCATATTACCTCGAATTCCATCACGTTGTCCAAATGACACAATAACCTTTTCATCGTGTATTTTGAGCACCAAATCTAAAGGATAGCTAAATGTTTTTTCTGCCTCTGCTCGAGGAACATAGTTGTCATACTGGTAAATTAATCCCCCGGCCTTATTCACCAAATAAACACTGAAGATCGCCATCTTTGCGACGTTGTGTCCATCTGACGAATTAGTCATGTGACCCCGTCTGTCAGGAAATGTAACACGTTTTGTCACAAAAAAAGCTGACGCTATCTTATTCTCTCAAACCAAGTAATTATATTTTGGTCTCAGTAAATACATACGAAACAATATATGTCATATATTAATATAACGTAACAGCAAAAAATACTGAAGCACTAAACAACTCCATTTCCCAGAAGCAACCACGTTCCATATCCGTGAGTACGGGTTGTCTAACAGGCTCGTGCACGGACCAACTTCCTTTCGCTCCGACATCTTGACGAGGAAACATGGTGAGCATGTGAATCACAGATTTATAATTCGGAATTATTCGTTATTCACCCTTTAGCCAAATAAATGTCGTTGCGAATATCCGGAATCGCCTGCAGTTTGAGATGGTTCATCTGTACATCGAAATAGTTACCTTAGCAATACACATTAATTCCGTTTAGCATTGTAGCTAGCTAGGATAACGTTACTCTATCAACCATGCTGTCATGCTACTAAGCGCAGAGGGAGAAAACGATCACATACAATGACATTCATAAAACCTCCAAATATCAGCTAACCCTTACCTGTATTGGACGTTTAAAGTTATTTTCAGAGATATTCGGGTTTCAAAACTGAACTTGCATTCTAAGGCCTTCAATTCCTATCATTAGTTGTGTCGTTTTTATGCATGATATTACATGAATGAACACCATTTTAGCTCAGCCTCGTACAATTGCTGCACTTATAACGTAATTAAAGTGTACTGTAGTAATCTTGTGTTTATTTGTTAGCCTCCTAAGCAGGATAAGAAGAAAGACTCAGGGAAGTCCAAAAAGGACAAGGACCCAGTCAATAAGTCTGGAGGCAAGGCCAAGAAGAAGGTATGTTCCCCAACCACAGGATTGTAGAAATGTGTATTTATCGGTGATTGAAATGTGCTTTGGGTGCTACATCTTTCAATTTCTTTCTGACATTTTTTCATTTATTTTTGTTTACCCTGAGTAGAAGTGGTCCAAGGGAAAGGTCAGGGATAAGCTGAACAACTTGATCCTCTTCGACAAGGCCACATACGACAAGCTGTACAAGGAGGTCCCTAACTACAAGCTCATCACACCCGCAGTAGTGTCTGAAAGACTGAAGATCCGTGGCTCCCTGGCCAGGAATGCCCTTCAGGAACTGCTCACCAAAGGTACGCTCCTCAAACGAACAAGCAGCATGTCTTCAGAATATTTCTGGCACACGTCTGCCTCTTAAGTCTGTTAAGCAACAACTGTATAGATGAATGCAGAAATTCTGCCATGCATGTAGTATTTGTTTGACTTGTTGAAGTTGTTGTGTTGTGAAGTTTGCCAGGTGTATACTGCAGGCTAACCAGCATACTGATAAGAGATGCGCCTTAAAGTTTGGCATTTATTGTAACTATTAAATTGACAATCTTGATCTCAACGTGCCATAGTGGTTTTAGCGGCTAGCTGTTAAACCGCATACATACCATATCACTTTATATAGGTACCTGTATTATAGTGCATCACGACCTCGCCAAGCGCACATGGCATTGAGTATCCTGGACTTGACGAATAATATAAGAGAATGCAAATCCAGAACTCTTTCTAGAATGTGAAAGATGAGAAAATTCTATTTTTGTTCTGTATGTGCTCGTTTAACTGAAGTCCCATATGTTCTTTCCACCTACTAGGCATGATCAAACTGGTGTCCAAACACAGATCTCAGCTGATCTACACACGTAACACCAAGGGTGGAGATGAGGAGGCTGAGGTTAAAGTAGAGAAGGCATAAACTGGTATGTTTACCTAAAATGTGAATCTCTTGGGAAATTGATGAATTTGATGGACATGGTGAACTGATCTGTGACTGTTTTTGCTTTCCCTACAGTGTTTCTGCTGGGCTGTTTGTAATGAAAGGTGAATAAAACATATAAAGACAACTCATCTTGGCGTTAATGTCTACATTACTACCACATTGAAGATACAAAGTCACTGTACAGCTAGTCTGATTTTATTTTTAGTATTGTATACGGTTTCAATTAAATATGCATGTAGGACTTCTCAACTATGTGGCAAACATACAAGTAACAACCCCCAATTGGAGGGGGGAGGTTCAGCTTCCTTAATTAATCAGGATGCAGAAAAGAATCAAAATATAAGGAGATGGGACTCGTAGTTTCTGAAGTTAGCTGGCCCGTAAGGCAGGGCTGGAAATGAAGCTCGCCGATTAGTCGTTTACATTCCAGTCTCATTTCAGGACCACTGAAAGCAGTGTAGAAGTTTGATGTAACTGAAATTAAGTCAACCTTAAAAGAAGGTGTCATCCAGGACCTTCTGTATACTGTGCATAGATGAGCTCAACAATCGGGTAGCTCTGAGCCAGTCTGATGCATGAGACGGAGAGCTATACTTGATTATTTGCCTCAAATGTGGTGCAAGGACTGCCATAACTCAAGCTTTATTGCTAGGCTAATATATGGCTAAGAGGCTGAATTATTGATAACCCTGTAGATTGGTCTTCTCAAGCCAGCCCAAACTTCTGCTAGTGATCCCAGACAAGGATCAACCACCGTCAACAGCAGGGCTCCTAGATTTAAAATCAAATCCATGTGTAGGCTGTATCCGTACGTTTTCTGATGTAAACTAAAGTTTGGCGGAATAGTGCACTCAAACTAAAATGAACTGCTGAATGATGCACCATGTCTATTTGAGATTAGATAGTGCACTCAAACTAAAATGAAATGCTGAATGATGTACCATGTCTATTTGAGATTAGATAGTGCACTCAAACTAAAATGAACTGCTGAATGATGCACCATGTCTATTTGAGATTAGATAGTGCACTCAAACTAAAATGAACTGCTGAATGATGCACCATGTCTATTTGAGATTAGATAGTGCACTCAAACTAAAATGAACTGCTGAATGATGCACCATGTCTATTTGAGATTAGATAGTGCACTCAAACTAAAATGAACTGCTGAATGATGCACCATGTCTATTTGAGATTAGATAGTGCACTCAAACTAAAATGAACTGCTGAATGATGCACCATGTCTATTTGAGATTAGATAGTGCACTCAAACTAATATGAACTGCTGAATGATGTACCATGTCTATTTGACATTAGTTTTCTCCTGATGAGCGATGAGACCACTTGAGTTTTATTATATCGCTGATTAGTTTGTCACCGTGGCAGAACAGTTTTTCCTCTGGGACGAAACCTTTTAAACGGTGATACTCGTTTGTATTTTAGTAACATCAATTACAGCTACTCGCAGTTTCAATTAATATAAAACATTTGTTTATAAACCACTAGCCTCTTGTATCACTATAAATAGTTAGGAACAGGTGTCTCAAGACTGAATAAGTGCCTAGTATCAAATACACTACCAATGGTTATATTGCATATACATTACAATTTAGTATGACTTTAGGTCTTTTTTTACCCTACTTGTGTTTGCGTCCCTGATTCAACAATGCTAACAACCTAATGCCTTCCATTATCTTCGTTCAAAATACATTGATTAAATCCCACACCTTTCCCCCACATTATACAAGCATCTGTAGCTCATCAGGCAGACCCCTGTAATTGGATGTTTTGCTATTTACAGAGCGCATCGTGAGCAAGGCCCTTAAAAGTCTCATGGGCCCTTTTCACTGTCACTGCCACTTCTCACTCCATTGGGTATGTTGTGCTCAACTGCTATCAGCGTTCGTAATAGCACTTCCACCCTACTATAAACATTAACTTATGTTGTCACCTGGGTAATTCAAAGAAACTATTACTTTGCTATCTTTCCCCCACAACTTTCAGTGGCAGGAGATGAATCATGTGTCTTCCGTTTCAATGCGATAGCTACGGGCAATTCGGAGATATTGATAAGAAATGGTATTAAATGCAGCTATCTGCGGTTCGTATTTTCTCTCTGGGCGTGCGGCCGTGCAAGACAAGGAGCCGTCTGATGGATGCGGTCTGATGGATGCGGTCAGGTGGCACAACAAACTTGGATCTTCTCCACCGACAGCTTGGCCCGTGTCACCTTGAGTCCTCCACCTAATGTGTGCCCGCGAGAGCAGAAAACAATTACTGCAGCCATGGGATTCCCTTCGGACGTCACGTGACCTTCATTCCCCTCACGAATAGCGCGTCTTCAGGAGAGGCCAATATCTCCTGGAAATGTTGCTCCATTAACGGTCTATTAGTCCTTTCCATTCGAGGAATTGTCGTGCACGATTTATATTTTAGGTAACCTCAACGGCCAACTTTTATTTGTGTAAAGTGATAATTTATTGGTTGATGAGACATTTAACATTATTATTCTCTGATACGACCTAAGTACAGGTCGAAGGCTGTATCCTTCCGCAAGGTGATTTACAGACCTTATTAAAAAAGATGATTCAGTCTTTGACCTCACCATTACTCATGTGGGAAAGCCACATTCAAAATTAAACCGTGGTCCAGAAAACTACAACAAAATCAGCGGCCGCCACAATTACACATAATAGCCTACTATTCTGTTATAAACCCCCGAAGCGCATCGCATTCTCAGTGGAGTCCGGACAAGGCAAATTCGCTCACTTGCAGACAACAAAAAACATCCAACTTTCATACGAATGTGTGCCTGAAACGCTGCCTGCCAAACGCCTTCCTTTCAGTCCCAGGTCCCAGGTTCTTTTACGTGGGCTTCTCTCTGGCTTTCCCACCCGCTTTTCCTAATAAATATCAATGTGTCCCACACTTTGATGATGGGATGGAATGGGACACATGGAGTGAAGGGAATGGGTGTGCCTAACTTGGGGGGGGGGCGGTGTTGTGTGTGTGGGTGGGTGGGTGTGTGTGTGTGTGGGGGGGGGGGGGGGGGGGGGGGGGGGCAATCGATGGGGGTGGGGTGGTGGTGTGTGTGTGTGTGTGGGGGGGGGGGTTGCATTGGATAAGCAGGAAGTGGGAGCGCCGTCTCGTGGAGATTAGTTGGGGGACATGGCTGGATATATGGCACGCAGCTGTTGAGTGGCTGACAGACACCGGAGGAGGTTCAACGCTGCCGCTGCCTTCCGTAGCCTTGGAAAGAGAGAGGGGCTGCCGTGTTACAGCACAGAGGTAAGCAAGAGCCTTTCTCTGTTAAAAACCCACATGGCTTTCCCATTTGCTGATAGTTAAATTTTTTTTTCCCTCTGTCCGTTTCAAAAGCTGTCAAAGGTCAAGCAAGTGGCATTATCATTAACTTATTAGCCTATACAAACTTATCTAAGATGGTGTGTATATGATGCAGATAATCTTTCTCCAGTCTGTCTAAGAGTAATATGAATTGTCTGTAGGACTTGGTGTCCTTTTAAATTATGGTTTTGCCTTTGGAGGGGGAAAAACGGGTTTATTGCCAGCTGTCAGCAGTTTTACCCTACATGGTGATTTTCCTTTAGAGAAGCAACGTTTCCCTGAGTATCTTGGTGAGAATATATGTGTGAAGTATTTGCTGATACGTGTTTTAATGATGCAAAAACGTATTAGTTTGTTGGAGTTTGTGCGTGTTTGTGACAGTGCTCAGGCGCCTTTTTAAATTTAGTTCACAATGCTGTGTGCTATTTTTAGACATAGTATTACAGCAGAGAGACATGAAGACTGCAACTTTCTAGACAGGGACGGAGACACATTTATTTCTGTCTGTGTTCAGCTCAGCTTTCAGTCAACAAATGTAATTTGCAGTGTCTAAGTCATTTGGGTTATTTACATGTTCCATCCATTTGTATAGGTGAATGAGACGAAACTTGACATACAAAAAACAAATGAGGGCTATTTCTAAATTAAGTGGGTATTGCTCTCTCCCTCTTTAAGTTCTGCTGGCATTTGCTCAGGTCACGCTGTGAGTCAGAGAAGCCTGGAATCTCAATTACAGCCAGAGACCCTTGTGGGTTAGTAGGGACTTTTATTCTCTGCAACACAACAGTCCTCACAGTAGAGGTCAAACACACAAACAGAGCATCTTAATAGGTTAATAGTAGAGTGGAAATGTGATCAATAGAATCTAAACAACACTGACTTGTTTTCTCCATTTTAATTACATTGCTGTAAAGCACTGATCTTCAATGACTTTGTCGATGAATAAATGGAGTAATGACTGTTGTCTGCAGTGCACATGTATAACGCATTCCAATAATGTGTGTGTCTGTAATGGCATTTGGCCCTGAAGGAATAGCTTGAGACCATTGCTCCGTGAGACACAGCAAGGTCAGACATTATTTAGATCACAACGGCCCTTAAATTGAGGATTCCTTCCGTAACGGTCCAGTGGCGAGGTCGGTTTGAAGAGTGTTTATTTGGGTTGCTATGGAACACTCCAGTTTGCGGAGGTGGTCTGAAACTGGAGCCTGGAGCAGCAGCTTCAACCGCTTTAAACCCCCCCACCCCCCCACTACGCTCCTCCTAGTTGGAAGCCCTGTTAATGCCCTTGTTCCCATTTATTAGAATGAGTTTGAACAAATTCATTAACACCATGATGACCAAAACCCAGAGCTGTAATACTTTGTCTGCTCGTTTACCCAAATTGCATATCACAGAGTGTTTGCAACAAACAGTGTCTGGTCCTCAATGCGTGTCATTTTGTGAATTATTTCCAATACTTTTTTTCCCATGAAAAGAAAAACAAATCCAATGGAAAAACAACCGTAGACGTTGCATCTGATCCCCTTCCAAGAAACCAGCCCAATATTTAAAAGAAGAACAGTGTACTATTATAGTTTCACAGCACGTTTTCAGGAATTGTTGCTGACATTTCATTCCTGGGCCTTTCTGACATATCCTCACTCATCTCCCAAAATTAATGAATATAAATGAGGCCAGATAGAGAGGAAGTAAATAGAATTGCATTTAATAACCTGGTCCTTATCAGCCCTCTCTCGCTCTTCCGCCCTCTCTTGAAGTGGGCTTAGCCTTTTCCAGTAACGTGTACATATTTCAGGTTGTACAATGGGCAGCCATAAATCATAACTTATGGTCTTGGTGCACAAGATCCTGCATTTTTGGGGAGGTGGGTTTTTTCTGTGCGTATACTCCAAACAGTGCTAGCAGTGATCACCATGGATCATCTATCTATTTATAAATATAATATTGAGTCATATATTCTCTGTATCATCCAATAAGAAGATGTGCTCCTGCTTGAGTGATGAAGGACAGATCTTCCAGTATTAGTTCCTTTTTTAGATCCACCCAATCAGAAGGATTGTAAAGAGACGTGATGAGCCACGAGCTTCTGGGTGTCAGAACACCCGCGTAACATGGAGGTCATCCAAAGCTCACCTGGGGTTTGGAGGCGCTTGGCAGAACATCTGTTCGTGTCTAACCAAGATGCATTGTTTGGCTTTGAACAGTGGCCCCTTAAACGTGATGGAAGCCAGGGTTTACCAGGGCAATATGAGACAGCATCTGTCCTGTATGTAAATGAGCAGGGCTACAGGAGCGGCCTTCCCCGTTGGATATATGATTCACTCCATGGAGACAGTGCAAGTGTGCATTTGTTAAGATGTCTTTAGCATTATGTTGGGGAAGCCGGCACGAGAACAGTGGTGCCTCCAGGGAACCCAGGAAGTTTGGAGAAATGGCTGTTGTTTGTTTGGAGAAGATGTGCGTGTGTGTCTCTTTTCCACTGATTCCCCAAAGGAGGGGAAAGTCATATTGATCACTTCATCTGTGTTTCACTCCACAGAGAAGTTTAGATTTTTAGGCTCCAGAGTGGAAATAACTCCGGGAAAGGGATTTAGTGTTTAGTTGAGATGTTATGACCTGTTTTAACTTTAATAACACACATTAATACATTTTTACATGAATAACAACCAAAATCGTTCTCCAGGCCTTGGTTTCAGTCAGAGCAGCTTGTGTTAAGAAGGCTGATTGATCTAAATGTTTCACCAGTGCCTTACCCTAACCTCTCTAATGAGCCTCATCCAATCTGAATCTGCTTCCTAGCTTGTTTCCTGCAGGGTCTGTGTGCTTTGGGTTACTTCATATCCCCTTTATTAACTGGATGCATGAAGTGAATGATAAATAATACATAACTAATACATAATGAATAATTCATTGGAGTTGAAAATCACATTCTTCTTCCAGCGACAGCATGCTGTATCCAGCCACTACAGCCTCTATATTCTATATATCCTATATATCCATGTCTAAAAGAGTAGTTACTCTTTTAGACATGTTTACTCAACTCCTGGAAGTCCTGTCAAGTTTTCCATCGGTGACTGCCAGATATGCCAGGACAAGCACTGTAAGTGCTGGCTGGCACTGCCCAAACAAGGGAGTTTCCCCAATGCAGAAAGATTTAGCATTGAGTCATTTAGGAGATACTTGTATCCAAAGCAAGTTACTGTGATCCTTTTACCTTTTTATATGAATGTGTTTATTGAGCAGTTAAGGATTGGGCGTCTAATTCAAGGATGGTGCATGTAGACTGCAGAACACTATCCTGCCCCTAATCCTCTTAAAATCAGCAAATAGTTCAAAAGGAAGTTTAATAACACTATGTTGTTATAGTGGATGTACATGACATCTTCTTCCTTGTCGTCGATATTTTCTCTCAGTGATATGCATGAAATGACACAAGCCGAGTTAGAGAGTGCTGATTGTTTTCCTACTTTCTGGTGAAGGATTCTTTCTTCTTTCTTTACTTCCTCCATGGTCGCTGTGTCTGCTCCGGTCCCTCCTCCCCGCCCAGCAGATGGTGCGGGAGCAGTATGTCACCACCACGCAGGACTTCAGCGTGCCCAGTCCCATGCCCGACCACGTCTACAAGATCGGCATCTACGGCTGGAGGAAGCGCTGCCTCTATCTGTTTGTGCTTCTGCTCATCGCCATACTGGTGGTCAACTTTGCCCTCACCATCTGGATCCTCAGAGTGATGTGGTTCAACACGGTGTGTGTGTGTGTGTGTGTGTGTGTGTGTGTGAGATGCTCAACTGGGACCCCATTTTACGTCTGGTTGTTTGTCTTGTTTGCTTGTCTTGCAAACAAGACATCTTATCAGAAGCTTATCTTGTTGAATTCTCTCTTTGTTGTTGTCCTATTTAATAAGCTACAGAAGCGTGTGGGTAGAACCTCTGTGGATATTTGGCTGTACTATCCGGATAGTTGATGTGTTTGTGTCCCAGCATGGGGCATAGCGGTGGTTCTGTCTAAGGACGGCAGATGGCAAACTCCTGATTTATGCAGGCACAAGGAGAGAAAAGACCGGAACAAACAAAATCACACATACGCAGGCTCTCGTCTCTGCCCACGAGACATGGACCTACGGACAGACAGACAAACGTTGCCTGGCTGGTTTATTGCTGCTCCCCGTAGTGTATGTGGACCCTGGAACACCTGGCAATCTGTTGAATCTGGGATAATGAAAACAAAATGGTTGACAGCCTTGCATGCCATGCTTGTAAAATGTGTGGTGGAGGAAAGGGAGCCTTTCAGATGATTTACAGTTTTTGAGGTCTTGCTGTGTCTTTATATCTTCTCTGGCTGTTCTTGCAGGATGGCATGGGACTGCTGGAAGTCCACCCAGACGGAGTTAGGCTAGAGGATGGAGAGTCAGAATTCCTTTTTCCTCTCTATGCCAATGAGATCCACTCCAGAAATGTAAGACAATCGCACAGCTCCTTCATGCACTAACCCCTAGAGAGTGAATTCACCTATTCTGCAGTTTTCATTCTCTCTTGCTTTCCCTCTCTCCCTTTTCCTCTACTTTGCTCTCCCTTTATCCATCCCTGCCCGCCTCCCCTTGTGAGCACTAAGAGAAGTTGGTTCAGTCTTTTAAGTGACCTTCCGGAAGCCCAACGAGAATTATTTCATTTCACTGACCACAGTGATTAAACTGGTGGTTGTATCCGTGGGGGAAAACACACTTCCTGTTAAGATCTGATTGACATTAAACACTCACTGTCGCACGCACACACGTGTGCGTGCGCACACCATTTCAGCCAAGCTGCAATCAGCAAACTGAACTTCTGCCTCCAGCATTGGGGATGTTTAGGGGAATTAGCGAACAGCGTTTGGCAGTTCTTCTCATGGTGTGCTCAGGGTGATAGTAGGGAGCAGGGCCTATTAACCTCGTGCATGTCTGTGGTGGTAACAACTTCATAGCTCTCTGGGAGCAGATGGAAACACTTTTCTGGAGTTATGTTATGGGGTTTCAGGCTCATAGCTGCAATATTTCAGCTCAATTTATTTCTGTAGAACTGTATTCCTTATTCATGGACTGGCTCATGTACTTATGTTTTCCTTTATTTCTGCAGAACTGTATTCCTTATTCATGGACTGGCTCATGTACTTATGTTTTCCTTTATTTGTGTAGAACTGTATTCCTTATTCATGGACTGGCTCATGTACTTATGTTTTCCTTTATTTGTGTAGAACTGTATTCCTTATTCATGGACTGGCTCATGTACTTATGTTTTCCTTTATTTTCGATTGTAGCGAGGTTATGTTATTCTTTGATGATCACAGTGTAGTGTCACCTATATAATCATATAAGCTGGTTCTAATCAAATACGATTACTACTACTACTACTCTAAGTCTCAGAAGCAGTTTTTTTAACCAGTGCCTGGTTAAACATGTAGAACTCCAAATTTAAACATAAAACATTACTTATAATAAAAAATGGTCCTCACATTTTCAAAAGGATTATTTAGATAGTTATTCATGTCTTGGTCCTTGCGTGTTCCCCAATGGCCTCTGACTTGCTTCATAGAGCTCCTCGCTTCAAGTGACCTCTGATGAAAACGTCGTCCTCAATGCACGTGATCTCAACGGTGATGTGACAGGGAGAATATCTGTGGGTAAGAAGCAGGACACACACACACACACACACACACACACACACACACACACACACACACACACACACACACACACACACACACACACACACTCATAGTATATATCAGTCTTCTAAGGACCTGTCTCGAGGCAGTTATCATCTGAAATGTCAAGAATTAATGCATTTTCCATTAAAAATCCCTTAGTTTCCCATTTAAAATAGATTTGAGCCAACCTTCCTTCAATGGGTTCTTAGCAGCCACAAGACATTTCCAAGCTATAGATTTGTATTTGGTCTCTAAAAGGCAATTGGTTTGGTGAAACAGTTTGACAAGATGAAGAGACCAACATGCAAGTAGTATCGGACCATCGTGCAACTATGATTATTGAAGCTGTTTTCTATTTGTTCAGTAAATAGTAAGTACAACACTATAAAATGTATTTAGGTTGTGCAGTTTATATTTTACAATGTTCTGTAAGAGTCAGTTGGGAGATGAATCTTTTCTGCACTCCTGCATATCTGGTTTAGTATTATAAAATAAATATAAAGGTTTTCCTTTTTAATCAAAATAAGGATGAGTATATTGATGTCATAAACCTTATTCAATTAGTAATCCAATCCACACCCTGTTGGCTTGCATGCTGTCAGGATTGTTTTATTGAAATTACTTAACTTCTGATTTAACTGTTTCTCCTTGTTTTGCTCCTATTATTGTTTTCCAGGCCCTACGCAAGTGCAAGGACAAGCTCAAAATATGGTCATTAATTCTCCCAATGACCAGATGCTGTTCATGGCAGATGGCAAAGAGGCTGTGGTGGGCACAGGGAAGCTTCATGTGCTAGGTACACTGACAACACATCCCATTCTCCTTCAGTGACCGGTAAACATGGGAAGCTAATATATTGAACTATAGTGAACAAATTTGATAGGACTCACAAAGGAGAAAACCAACATTGTAAATTTGTGTCGATGGTGGGTGATCAGCTTCAAAGTGTGAAGTTCAATTCATAAGTGTTGTGTATTGGTCATTTTGTGCCTGTTAAAACCAACAGGGAGTCAATGTAGCTTTATTGGTACAAGTAGCTGTTGTTGCAATTCTTTCTCTCCCCTTTTCAGTCGCTCCCTGTACTCCCTCGTAAAACTATAAATGAACTTCATGAATGCTGGACAGAGATGGGCTGAATGATAGTTTAACATCATCATCTATAAAATATCTTAAGTTAGCCAATTGGGATGGGATATAAGAAACACAAACGAGTTCTGAGTATTACACAACACAACTAAAAGTCACAGAAAAGCCTACTAAATGAACCTCCCAGCAGTCTGAACTTTACTTGCGATACTTTTTTTACCCAAAGCTGTTCCAAAGATGTCGAATGCAGTGCTAATTGTCAAGTGTGTGTGTGTGTGTGTGTTTTTCCTATCAGGTGCTGAAGGAGCACTGTTTCAGCACTCGGTAGAGGTGCCTCTACTCAAATCAGAACCGCAGAAAGACTTAAGGTGAGAATATAGACGCTGCATCGATCATTTAAAAGGATGATAATGATATCATCCTTTCACAAAAAAGTCTTGGTAAATCATATCAGAATTTATAGAAATTCTCATAAATTGGTTGGTTTGAATACTCGTTCCAAAACTGTAATTTGCGTTGATAATAATCAACAATTAATATAATAACTGTTTGTGCTAGTATCAGTTCATCCACTTAAACAAACAGGATCTACACTTCAGGTGGAAGAAAAGCTTCTTATGAAGTAAGCATCCTAGGAGCATGTACAGAGGTAGAAGGGCTTGATTCACTGTGTTGTTTAAGGTTGGAGTCTCCCACCCGCTCACTCACCATGGACGCCCCCAGCGGAGTGCTACTCAAAGCCATGTCTGGAAACATCGAAGCTTCCACCAACATGGACTTTATTTTGCAATCCAGTAAAGGCCTGGTGAGACAACCCATGTTTAATTACACACTGTAGTCTAGATTTGTGTTGTCACAGTTGTCATTACAGCTCCATTTGTTTGGAAGAGAACCAGCAGAAGAAGCTGAATCTTTATGGTGTGTTAAATCCGTTATCCCCCCTCCCATTAATCAAAGTAATGTCAATAGGCCTGCAAAAGGCCTGATGTTTTATGCAACATGTTATCAAGCAAAAACATTTTTCCTGCCTTGCTTAGCAGTCTTACCATTTGTTGTTGGCAAAAGGCATGCATCCCATTAGCCTGTGACTTTTAGCAACAAAGGCAAGTGATTGTCTTAGAGCAGAATCACTAGGGTTGCATTTGTACCCCAATCGCCCTACACTCACCTTTCTGCCTTTTCAAAGGAGCAGTGCCATCATCACAATGCATTCGTTTGGAGTAAGATAAGCCCTAACTGAATTGTTCTGTGTCAGAGATGATAAGGCTGTAAAATCTGTCAATGGGATGCGCTATGATGAATCTTCGACCACATTAAATGTTAATTTGATTCCAAATGTAAAAATGTCGTCTAGAGAATGCGACAATACCGTTGCTCATCCTCTCTACCTCTGTCATCATGCAAGGCCAAACAGCCTTTACACACACATGGCTATTGATTACATGCATGTCCATGCAATGGGACAGTACTGTCAGGGAGATGCTTTTGTTCATCCGTCACAAAGCTGTAAGTATTGAACTGTCGTGTACTACATGCGCACACCAAGGTCACTGTGATACGTTTTTGTACTTTCCATCCTCTCTCCGTGATCCCCCCCCCCCCACCCATAAACAAAGCCAATAACGTCCTCATAACAGTGTTCCCCTTTAAATGTCCTCGCTCTCCGTCCCACAGCTGGTGCTGGACGCCGAGACGGTGCGCATGCCCAGCCTGCCGCTGGGCGGAGGACCTGGGAACACCCAGCGTCTCTATGAGGTGTGTGTTTGTCCCAGCGGCAAACTGGTCCTGTCCGAGGCCAGCGTCACCTCCACCTGCAGCACGAGACAGGACTGCTAGACCGGTTCCTGACAAGCCATTAGCGTGTCATCCAAGGCTTCTGGGGATGTGGTAGGGGCGGAGCGAGCACAACTGTTTATACATATCACCGCATTTACCCTCAGAACAATAAATCATCCTGGTTCATGGCTTCAACGATACAAGATATTATACGGTGCAAACGTCTCTGAGGCTTAGCAAAAGTCTTGCTAGGCGACAGGTGTTTTGTTCGCTTTTCAATATTCAACTTTACTCTAAATGTACCAAAAGCAAGTGGCTTACTCCTGCAATGGAGATCTTTCAAAGATGTATTTGTTTTTTTTCTACAGTGTAATGGCTGGGCAATAAGGAGCTGCTGAACAGCTTATATCCTATGCAATATGTTTTATAGTGCAATACATTAGAAGTGTTAAGGGCTTGGACTGATTCTTTTCAAAGTAAATCCCCAATTCAAGCAGATGGCTGTAGTGCAGTTCAAGTGTATTGATTTACCTTCTAGCGCTTGTTGTGCTGTGTGTGTGAGGTTTGTATGTATTGGAGACAAAAGCATGATGGAAATATGCCATACTAGTTAATCTGATTTACACTTTATATGTACAACACCATTTTTTAAATCAAATCAAAATTAAATGTATTTTTAATTATAAGAAAACTGTGGCTATATGAAATAAACATTGTAGGGCCTCCCATTGTTTGCTTTTTTTGTTTGCTTAGTTTTGTGTATGTTTTGCCTCACTTTATCTTGAATCAACATCCAGTGATGTTTTATAATGGAACATATTTGGTTTCTTTACAGAAAGATCACGTTAAAAGATATTGTTTGCATACTGTTTACAAAGGTTATAACATAGGAAGTACCGATTTTGGTTGTATGTCAGTATTGACCATAACATGAACAGAACATTGGTCTTATATTTGCCTTTGTTTGGTTTATCATAAACACACAGGATTTTATATATATTTGTTGTGACACTGGGATTGTTTAGTGCAACTGTGGGCTTACTTGATACTTTTATGTCTGTATAGTTACGTTTTAACGAAGGCCTATAGCATTAGGTCTGTTTTGAGGGTCAAATATTTTGATTATTGGAATGCTGAATGTATTTATTCAAGTTTGTTTGTGAATAAATAAAAGGGTTATTCTTCTAAGATGGGTCGTTTCAATTGTTTTTCAAAACAGTTGAATGAAAATCTCGATCGATAGATTTGAATTAATATGGCAATTGAAAACAGATAGATATGTAGAAAACCAATCCCTCAAGAGCAGCATTTTGATCACAGGAGGTTTATGCACAGCCCGCCATCTGCACTCAGCCTACTGTCTAAATGACACCCTTATGTCGACTTAAATGCACACAGTTTTAATGGTGTGATTTGTGGTGTGATTTGTCTTCAAATATTTATATCACTGGACTTTTTTTTCAGGCATAGGACCTGAGCAATCGTGAATTTAAAAGCTTGATTGTTAGAAGGCATTTTATCCTAGCAGGGTATTAATAAAATCATTGGCGTTTATGAAGCGTTTCTTTGCACGGTTGAATTAGGTCAGGACGCTGTGCGTCTTCCGAGAGTACCTCTTCTCTGTGGCTCCACACCGCCACCCTCAGTTGAGAGAAAGACACGCATGCAATTCATTTTTTGGGGGGAACTACTGGGAAAAATAGATAATGCCGACATTTAAGTAGTACACCTGGGTGGTTTGCACACATCATCTTTGCAAAATGTCCCAACAATATCTAAGTGAACTGACAAATGTGATTGAAAAAAAAAACATATCCATTAGCCAATCAGCTTTAAGAATTAATTAGACAGGGTTAGCATGGCTGATCATCATGTGATTGTGGGTTCATAAGCAGCAATGTACCTAGAACTACTATGTCAAATGTAAGATGAATTAGCAGTGGATCAGCGACACGTTTGCAAATCGTTCACTGGTAGCCCGTAAATAAGCCAGGGTCTAGCCTAAATGTATAGATGGCTATAATATATCTGAAGTAATTTAATTAGGCCTGTCTAAATAACAACTATGCCATGACGTCTAAATGATGGCTAGGCCTCGACGTTCACTAAACTTTCACTGATGGACCAAAATAAGCCATGATGTAGCCAGATATCCTAATTTGAACAGGAGTTGTACCCATTTCGGTCAAATGTATCCAATCCCTTCCAAACTTGCAACCCAGCTTTTGCACACTTGAAGTAAGTCGTTAGTTTGGTGAAGATTGGAGAATACAATATTTTAGGGCCAAAAAAAACAACCTACTTCAGCCGTCCCCCCTTACACAGCACAGCCAGAATTTAAAATAAATTAAAGACCGGCACTGGGGACTCAATTAAAGGGTTAGAGCTGACTGAGGAGAAAAGTAAAATATCAAAAACAAGAGAAAACTCTTCCACTTTCTGTAGTGGATGGGTCGGGCCCTAATCTCCTGGGACAAAGCTGCCTGGAGGAAATACAATTGATTTGGGAAGAAATTCACTTTGTGAACACAAGAGTGTTAACATTGAAAGAAGTACGCGCCAAGCATGCAACTATCTTTAAGGATGACTTAGGTTAAATGGTGTTCAAGCTGTTTGCACCCGGTGCCACATCATGATTCTACCGCCCTCAGTTTCCTTCGCCATGTGCCCAAAGGTTGAATCAGAGTTAAACAGATGGGCAAAGGGGGCATTACCTCCCCTGCAAAATGCTTGAGACCTGATGGTCTATTAGACTTTGCGGTGATTATAAGCTGCCAGTTAATAGTGTTTCCTAGAACAGAATCCCATACCAAGAGTCGAGGACTTGTTCACAGTTTGAGCAGGGGCGAACAGTTTTCAAAGCTGGATTTAAATCATGCATAGCATCAAATAGTCATGGACATCATTGTTTGTGAAAAAAAAGGCTAGTGTTGGGTGGGAGCTAAAAATGTAACACAAAGAAGCCCATGGAATGTTTGCGTGCCATACTTGATCTACGTTGATAGCCTAAGGAATGTAGCAACTTGGGAACTAGCCGCTAGATGGCAGTGCAAGCCCACAAGTTCGACTAATTCACCTTCAACCTTATGTGACTGTGTTATAAGTGATTAGGCTGCCGAGTGCATTCACTGTTTGAGTTGCTTACTGGTCTGAATAAAACAATCCAAGTGCTCAGTGACATCTCCCGGGACTTCTTTATATTAGCGTTATAGGATAATAACAGGTCGTTCCTTCAACACTACTTTTGATTAGTAAAAATAACAAAAGACAGCGAAAGGCTAAGGCTTATTAAGATAGTCCATGTGATCAACAGTGATCTAGGTTCCCCAGGTAACACTGCAGACACAGATGCAGGCTCCACAGCTGAGATACTAAAGGGATGGGCCATGGAGAAGGCCGCTTACCTTGCCAGTATAAAATACAGCTCAGGGATAACGCAGGCCCAGTGAGCCGTCCAGGTAGAAAAGTGCCAGTAACCCTAAATAGAGGCTACCAGGACTATCACTAATATGCAAGGGAATAGTGAAGAGAGGCTACCAGGACTATCACTCATATGCAAGGGAATAGTGAAGAGAGGCTACCAGGACTATCACTCATATGCAAGGGAATAGTGAAGAGAGGCTACCAGGACTATCACTCATATGCAAGGGAATAGTGAAGAGAGGCTACCAGGACTATCACTAATATGCAAGGGAATAGTGAAGAGAGGCTACCAGGACTATCACTCATATGCAAGGGAATAGTGAAGAGAGGCTACCAGGACTATCACTCATATGCAAGGGAATAGTGAAGAGAGGCTACCAGGACTATCACTCATATGCAAGGGAATAGTGAAGAGAGGCGAGGAACCTAGAGAGTGGGTTAACGCTCTAGTGATTGTAGGGAACAATAATGGGGATTTGAGGCGGTGTATGGACCCAAGAGATATTTTCTATAATAAACTAACCAATGAATCAAGTGAGAGCACTTCAGACCACCAACCAAGTGTGACATCATAAGTGCTATGGCGGTAGCAAGCAGCCCCATACAAACGATCAAAATGGATGAAGAAAGTGCAAAGATGTGTACATTCATACAGCTCCGGAAGTGTTTCATAGGACTGTACAGCAGAATTTCGAAGGGATTGGTGTGTTACTGGACGATGTGGTGGTCTGGGGCACCTCAAGACCTGAGCATGATGAGGGACTGAAATAAGGGCTCGCTCCTCCACAAAATTTATTAAAAGCTGTTAAAGCTGAACAGACAGGAGTGCCAATTTGAGGTAAGTGAAATAACTTACCTGGGAGACAAACTGTCCACAGTAGGAACACGGCCAGACCCTGAAAAGATAAAAGCGATAGTGGAAATGCCAACACCCAAAAATTAGACTGAGCAAAGAAATTGAAATTCAGTGAATTACATGGGGAAATTAATTCCCAATATGTCAGCAAACACAAAGTCTGCTGGGAAATGGAGCAGCAGTGGGTAAAATAACACTCAAAGGAGTTGGAACAGTTAAAGTGCCAGTGTTAAATTTGTACGCCTCTGCACTACTGCACTACCACTGAAAATTGCAGCAGATCCTTCCAAAGACGGTGTTACACCACTGCTTAGTGCTCCTAAGTCCCTCGACAGCTGACAATGTGTGGAATCCAGTTGTACTCGCTCCCAGGATGATGAGAAAGAGATGCTTGGTATTGTATTTGGTTGTGAAAAGTTCCACAAATACATCTATGGACGAGAAGTGGTGTTAGAGACTGACCACACATTTTGTTGTTGTCACGGACAATGCTTTTGACATCCATTTGGCTCCATCCTAGCAACAGCGAGTTAAAGACGGTCCACCACCAACCGTGTAGGAGATCTGAGGCTTCACAATCCATTTCAGAACCTTTAAGAGGAGCTGACCGTTGTCGGTTCAGGGCTCCTGAAGTAAGTCTTAATGCCTACATCTATGCGTTCAGAGAGGACAGAGCCAACGCACGAGAGACAGTAGGTGTTGAATAATGTCACCGTAATGTTTGGTCCATAAATGAAGCATAGCGTTGTGAGGATTTGTTTAAAACAGTACAATCGACAATTAAGTATATTAAGACTCGGTAGAAAGTTATGCTTTATTTTATGTTATGCTTTAAAAAAAATACTTAGTTGTGCAGCACTATTACTTGAGTTTGAATTTGTGATTCTCAAGAAGCTATTTCTTAAACAGATACAACTACATCTAAACCAAATTCAAACAATAAGCTATTTTAAATGTAGGCCACCTCAATCTGGCCTTCAGTCAGTCCTTTCTTTATCTCGTCTCCTGTATGTTTAAGGCTTTACCTTAAGCCAGTTGATTGGCAATAGGCCTCAGTTGGGTTGTGTTTGGCTCCCTCTGCTGACGGCTTCATGGTCTAACTTCAGGTCACCACAAACGTCTAATTCAATAATCTAACATGTCACTTTTTCAGCTCACTTTTGGTGCAATCTTCCCTATTGATGCTATTGAGGCGGTTAGTTTGACAGCGATCAATACTGCTAATCAGCTATTTTATTTGCTACATGTTATTAAATACTGTACTTTCTGATGTCATGTTCAGTGATGTCGAAAGACTGTAAGGTAATGTTTAAAATGTCCAATTCAAGATTTTTCATTACACCATTCATTAAATAGTTAAGATTTAATCCAGGATTTTGTTCAAGTCAAGTATCTCTTTCATAAAATGTACGTTGTAAACAGTTCATTGACAGTGTTTGGTGTGTGTGTGTGTGTGTGTGTGTGTGTGTGTGTGTGTGTGTGTGCGCGCGTGTGTGTTTGTATGTGTGTGCTGCTTTATACCAGATAGGGTTGATTCTAATCTACTTCCAGCCTTCACAGATAAACACTTTAGAGCA
This sequence comes from Lota lota, assembly GCA_026745465.1. Lineage (NCBI taxonomy): Eukaryota > Metazoa > Chordata > Actinopteri > Gadiformes > Lotidae > Lota > Lota lota. The sequence continues at coordinate 9,972 of JACYXH010000404.1, read as the reverse complement.
TTTTCTACTGATATTATCGTGACTATGTAACCAGTGTGTGTGTTTGTGTGTGTGTGTGTGTCTGTGTGTGTGTGTGTGTGTGTGTGTGTGTGTGCATGTTTTTGATGTACATCAGTGATTAGACTGCGAACTTCAGAGAATGCTGTCTCCTTTGACTACTGTTGTAAATGCTACTAGTGCGGGGGTTTCACACATTTCAACACTAGGACAAATTCCAAAGGATTTGATGGTAATTGGCACATTTGCTTTATTTTGAAAACAGACATTGAAACCATTTTTGTTAGTTTTTTTCTCACAATTTTAAACTCCTGGTTAAGGTTGAAACTGGACATTGCACTCACTGAAACATAGGAAATGTATTTTTGTTTGCTCGTTTGCTAGATTTTCTTTTACGTTTTTTTTTCTCCTTAACATCAGTGCAAGTTGTATTTTTCCAATTCATATCAAACTGTCATAACAACACCAAAAGACATCGAAAAGAAGCCGCAACACTTTCTTTTAAGGTTTTGTGATTGCGGAAAAAGTTCCCCATCAGAGGGAGAGTTCCCATCATGCATTTGGTTCGATGGTTCATGCTACTGTTCTCTCGTGTCCATTTGGCGGGACACCGCTTGGAAATATACGGGCGTCAGCAACGTCAGTAACAACGGCTGACTTCCACGGTGAATGACATGTCACTCCCATGGCCACATGTCCTGTACTGGTAGTATGAGAGGGTTTCATGAAACAGGGTGTAAACAGAGCTTGAGTGATTCAAGCAGAAGTGAGAGCATAAAACGACTTGTCTTTATATTGACGTTCTTTTCTCAATTTCGGAATCCGGGACGGAGGAAGCCCAATGGAAATGTCACACATTTATTGTTACATTCTATTTAACATCCTTTGCTTTGACAGTACATTTTATTTGATTTGTTTTCTGTGCGCCTACATGGCGTTGAAAACTAGAGTTGCATCTCAAAAACTGGCATTTGTTTTGTGTTGTCTATTTTTTGTACAGGAGTGTGTTGAAGGTTTGTGTTGCAAATGTATTTCAGGAAAGTGCATTGCAATGCAAATAAGGTACAGTACAGTTGCAATGCATTGTAAAATGTGTGCATTTCCAGTTGGGCCAATTCATTCAACCGCTAGTTCACTCACAACACATAGCGAAGACTTCCCAAACCATATAGTTACCATCTTTAAGCATCACCGTTGACGTAACAATCAATAACGTCACGTTCATCACCATCACCATCTTCATCTTCATCATCATCAACATCCTAACTACTACTTCTCTCATCATATTAGCTTGAGCCAAAAAACATCACGCTGGAAACTCCCCCAACATGAGAAAATCATTGCCACACAAAAAATGACAAACAAATATAAACGCACTGGCCCTCACATTGGGAAGGCAAACAGAGCAACCTTTTAAGATTTTTTGTTTTTGTGTTAATCATCATAATCTTAATTCTTCTCCTGCTCCTCCTCCTTCTACATCGAAACTTTCTCTTAATCAGCCTTGGGCTCATCGGCCTCCGCTGGGTCTGCTGGGGTGGCCTCCTCTACTTTAGACTCCTCTGCAGCATCTGCACACAGGGAAGGAGGGAAGGAGGGAAGGAGGGAAGGAGGGCAGGAGGGGAGGAGGGGAGGAGAGGGAGGAGGGGAGGAGAGGGAGGAGGGGAGGAGGGGAGGAGAGGGAGGAGGGGAGGAGGGGGAGGAGAGGAAGGAGGGGAGGAGTGGAGGAGGGGAGGAGAGGAAGGAGGGGAGGAGAGGGAGGAGGGGAGGAGGGGAGGAGAGGGAGGAGGGAAGGAGGGAAGGAGGGAAGGAGGGAAGGAGGGCAGGAGGGGAGGAGGGGAGGAGAGGGAGGAGGGGAGGAGGGGAGGAGAGGGAGGAGGGGGAGGAGGGGAGGAGAGGGAGGAGGGGAGGAGGGGAGGAGAGGAAGGAGGGGAGGAGTGGAGGAGGGGAGGAGGGCAGGAGGGAGGAGAGGGAGGAGGGAGGAGGGAGGAGAGGGAGGAGGGGAGGAGGAGGAGGGGAGGAGGGGAGGAGGGGAGGAGGGGAGGAGAGGGAAGGAGGGGAGGAGGGGAGGAGGGGAGGAGGGGAGGGAGAGGTCTGCTGTGGGGGGAGGGGAGGAGGGGAGGGGGGAGGGGAGGAGGGGGGGACGGGGCGTGGAGGGGGCGGAGGAGAGGGAGTGTTCGGGGGGGAGGGAGCAGTCGTGATAACACTCCCCAGCTCCCGCACTAAACCACTTTAGAGCTCAAACCCCCTACGCCCAGGAGAGTAATAATATATTACATAACTTAACACAACATAAATATAACATAAAATATATTAACATAGAATAATATAGAGCCTGTGTCAACCCATCATTACATTAAAATATCTATATACATACACATATACTAAAACTTAACAAAAATATAACATATAATATATTATATAGCATCCTATTTATCAAAAATAATATAACATAGCATCATATTATACTACCCT
>JACYXH010000404.1:0-2500 GCA_026745465.1 Lota lota | reverse complement strand
GGGGACAGACTGTATGTCTCTACGGGGACAGACTATATGTCCCTACGGCGACAGACTATATGTCTCTAAGGGGACAGACTATATGTCCCTACGGGGACAGACTATATGTCTCTACGGGGACAGACTATATGTCTCTACGGGGACAGACTATATGTCTCTACGGGGACAGACTATATGTCTCTACGGGGACAGACTGTATGTCCCTACGGGGACAGACTGTATGTCTCTACGGGGACAGACTATATGTCTCTACGGGGACAGACTATATGTCACTCCCGATTGGCACCTGACCCCTCGGGGGGAAACAACCAATAGGAAGTCATAAATCAGACGGACCAATCAGTGTGCTAAGTCTGGGCTCGGTGCATCTTAACGTCAAAGGGGGGGTGAGATCGCAGCGAGGGGGGTCTGTATCCAGGTTTTATTATTTTTGTGTGCTGGTTGTGGCACCGAGGTCTTGAATCATACTTGAGGTCGATAAATGGTGGATAAAACGTGACTTTGTGAGTAAAAGGCGATCTCTATCAACATGAAATGTATTCCCCGCAATCTGGCCTTGTGTCTTCTCCTACTACCAGCGTATGAGGTGTGTAAGATATGAGGGCTGGACCATCGGCGTGTGTGTGAGGAGGACAGCGATGGCGTGTCGTGATTGAAGACGCCCCTGGTGCTAAACCAACACGCTGTCTTCAGGGTCAGTGTGTCAGTCCAATGTTAGAGCAGGCGAAGCCAAGGTGTGGCATTCTGGGTATTTCTTTTTCACCCCCTCAACCTTTGTTCCCGAGTGGGGGGGGGAGATGTAACCCTACATCTCACAGCTGAGCCGTCCTCCATCCCCTCTCTGCTCCAGACCGGAATAAAAGCACATGCACCGATGACCTCGCCCGTAAAAAGGAGGCAGGAGAGAGAAAGGACAAATAGAGAATTGCGTGGACTGTGTTGTCCAAGCAGAGTGGTTTCGTACGTTCGTGTAGCAATTAGACAATCGATAGACCCCAGGACTGATAATGGAGAGAGAGCTAGTGACGGTGCGGCAGTAAAGGGGTGGTGAAATGATTCGGCTTTTAGAAGAGGGGGGATACCTCTAGGAGCTAGGGGCGCAGTGCTAATAACATGCAGGCCTCTGGTGACTTATTGTGCTTTTATTGGGTCTGATCTCATAGGTGCTTACAATTGCCAAAAATCTGGCCCAAGCACTTAACTCAAATAGAATTACTTACTGCTTGTATGCAGTGAGTCAGAGAGAGCGAGAGAGCAAGAGCGAGAGAGAGAGAGAGCGAATGAGAGCAAGAGCGAGAGAGAGAGAGAGAGAGAGAGAGTGAGAGAGAGAGAGAGAGATAGAGCGAGAGAGAAGAGAGAGAGAGAGAGAGAGAGAAGAGAGAGAGAGAGAGAGAGATAGAGCGAGAGAAGAGATAGAGCGAGAGAGAGAGAGAGAGAGCGAGAGAGAGAGAGAGAGAGAGAGAGAGGAGAGAGAGAGAGAGAGAGAGAGAGAGAGAGAGAGAGAGAGAGAGAGAGAGAGAGAGAGATAGAGCGAGAAGAGAGAGAAGAGAGAGAGAGAGAGAGAGAGAGAGAAGAGAGTAGAGAGAGAGAGAGAGATAGAGCGAGAGAGAGAGATAGAGCGAGAGAGAGATAGAGAGAGAGAGAGAGAGAGAGAGAGGAGAGAGAGAGAGAGAGAGATAGAGGGTAGTAGCTGATGCCGTTCGGGAATATGAGGCATGACATCACCGTCGGAGCCCCACAGTCGAATCCTTGCCGTTTAACTTGGGCACATTGGTGCATTTAGAGGAAATGTAATGGGCTGCTGGGGATGTGTCAAATGATGTGATAGAAGGAGGGTATGAGTAGGAGGAGGAGGAGGAGGGAGGAGGAGGAGGAGGAAGACGGTCACTGTGGTGGTTAGGCTGCCAATGAATCACCATCATTTGCATTATTGACATTTGTGTGTCCATCGCCTGAGAATGCAGCGCGTTGATTTATCCCACTCTGCTGTCAGCCACATCTCTGTGATCATCATTAGGAGGAGAATGACAATAAGCAACACCACTTCCCCTCCTATACCCTGATATCATGTCAACGCATGTCATCGTACCGCATCGAATTCCGACAATACCTGTGAAAGATATGCGGTATGTAATCACCCAAATGTGACCATCCAACTAACAATGTAAGCCTCGTGTACTGATGAACACTCGATTGTAAAGATATCCCTGAATGCCGGGCTGAACTCTGTTACCTCCCAGAACACTCCCCACAGATATGGTCTGTTTCCCCATTAGTATGCATTAACATATGCTGTAGCCTGGCCCAAACTGCAGCCCCCCCCCCACACAACACAGTACACCACCTCTCAACCACCACACTTTGTATAAGTATGGGTATTGTTCTGTCTTATACAATACATTCATATTCTTCATACGCTCTTAATACATTTTTAAAAGGGCCAAACGATTCCTACTAGGTTTGCCTAACAGCGGCATATTGTTCAGTTCCACCACTTCTT
>JACYXH010000403.1:180000-193316 GCA_026745465.1 Lota lota | reverse complement strand
GTTAGCATTTGAGTGTGGTTGTTTCTGCCGAAGTCTAAGGCCACCCGTCCAGTCCCACGTGCCAGGGAAGAATCCCCCATCGTCCCCCCCCCCACCCCCCCCCCCCCCGTCTTCCTGGCACCCTGCCCTGAAAAGACAATCCCTCTGGGGCTTTTCTTTCTCGGTTCATGAGGCGTACCTGACTCCAAGTGTGGGTTGAACTTGACATAAAACAACACCGTTAAAAGTCAAATTCCTTACAAGTGCAAAGCACTGCGAGCACATGAAAAATGTCCTACTTGTTATCCCCTCCATCCTCGGAGGAGAGGGGAGGGGCTGCAGCTCGGTGCTGAGTGAAGGACATCATTTGATTGGTGGAAATAGTGCAGGGCTTTGTCCAACTATTTTTTCTGAGTCCTGTGTCCTTATTGGAGGCTATTAACCGCAGCCCCAACCCCCCCCCCCCCCCCTGTGCGGGGTGGTGGTGAGAGGAGGGGTGGGGGGGGGCCCCACCCCTCCTCTCACCACCACCCCGCACAGGTCTCTGAAGAGCAACACATGGCTTTGACATTGCCTGTAGACCCACTCTGGCCCCATGTCAAAGGGCCAATTTGTCAGTTTTCAATGTGAAGCCTGGCCATGAGATGTGTTTTGGGGGGGGGGGGGGGGGGGGGGGGGGGGGGCGCACATCTGGACCCTTTTAACAGTGTCCCGCTTCCTCTTTCAGACCCCTAAAGTATGTCAGTAATGGGGTGGGCCACGTTCTACTGCCAGTTGGTCTTAATTCCCTGTGACACACACCGGTCTCCAATTCAAACACACAGTCCATCCCTACAGGTTGAACCACTACCCCCACCCCCCCCCCCCACCCCCAAACCTCCCCCCCCCCCCCCCCCACCACCAACCACCACCACCCCCCCTGGCCAGCGCTATGGCTTTTAGCCTGAAAGAGTTCAGCCAGTTTCTCCGTGTGATATTATCTGGAGGTTCAATGCGGAAACGGCAATCATCAGTGGAGGAAGAAAAGTGTGTTGTGAAAAGGAAACGGTTGCAGAGCTTTAGTGTGCGATGAAGAACGAGCCCGAGACCAACGGAGATGGAGAGACAAGCGTGGAGAGGCCAGTGGCAATTCCCGCAATCAGTCCGAACGAGAGCGGCTTGATTGAAGGAAATAGACGGTGGAAATCACGCGCGTGGGATATTTTTACCGCACACAAAGGAACGGCGACCGTCTCAGTCCTGGTTCCAACCTCTGCTGACTGGGAAGGCGGCGGCAAAACAGTTAGCGAAACAATATGGGCCAACACTGAGGATGTTTACGCTCCATAGCTTCTCTCTCCCCCCCCCCCCCCCCCCCCCCCCCCCCCCCCCCCCCCCCCCCCCCCCCCCCCCCCCCCCCCCCCCCCCCACCCCCCCCCCCCCCCCCCCCCCCCCCCCCCCCCCCCACCCCCCCCTCACCCTCTCCCCCCCCCCCCCCCCCCACCCTCTCCCCCACACCCCCACACACACCACCCACACACCCCCACCCCATTGCACACAAGTTGTCGACCCCCCCCCCCCCACCCTGTCTGGCCCCACCCCCTGAGATGAGACCCCAACCCCCCCCCCACCAGCAGGCCCCCCCCAACCAGTTGTTGTTATAATGTCTTCAATGTGCTCGAACGAATCTGATTTACCATGCACACACACACATGCATTGACACACACACCTGCCATAACATACACACAGACCCAAACACACACACCCACACACACCCAAACAAACACACACCCACCCACACACACACACACACACACACACACCACACACACCACACATCCAGCCACATCCAGATCCGCTGGAAAACACATGCGTTTTGAAGGCCTTTACTTCTCATCCAGACCCCCCACCCCCTTAGCCCTCATTTGACTTGACCCCCCATCCAAAGCCCCGACCCCCCAATACACACAGCTCTCCCTCTGAGCACCGAATCACAGTTTGTTGCTCTGTGTCAAGCAGCTGACAGATGTGAGCGCATCCCAGGGCCCCGCTCCACGGGGCCCTGGGCCCATCGTTACTCCCCAGTTTGGGCCGCTACTTCACTCGCACCGAGCCTCATTTCATAGGCCGTGTGTGTCATGTGTGTGTCGCCGAACAGCAGCCAATGAACTTCTAGCGGCAAAGAGTCAACAGTGTGAGTTTCTACCTGCCTACGTTGTCCCGGGAAACCACCTGTCACTCAGGGCAGCTAGAAAACCATCCTACCGCAGGGCTCACCGCAGGGGCCAGGGGACACGAGCTCTCTCTGTTGGACCCTCAGGAGCGCGCACAGCATTCAGGCTCTCCAACCCATATGGTGGATAAACACCGGCAGCCAAACGTGAAACAGGGGGGGCATTTCCCCCCCCCCGATCCTTGAGAAAACACGGTGGCATGCAGCGTAATAATAATAGCCCCTGTGCTACACAACCCCCCCGGCCAAATCAACTATGACGGTGTCACCCCCCCCCCCACCCACCACCCCCACCCCTCGCCCCTCCCCCACCACCACCACACCACCCCCCCACCTCCCCCACCACCACCCTCCCCCCCCCCCTCCCCACCCCCACCCACTCACCACCTCCCCCACCATCACCACACCCCCTCCACCTCCCCTCCACCACACCCTCCCCCCTCCCCCCTCCCCCCTCCACCACCCACCACCACCACCACCACCACCCTCCCCCACCCCTCCCCCCCCACCACCCCACCCTCCCCCACCACCACCACCCCTCCCCCACCTCACCCCACCACCCTCCACCCCTCCCCACCACCACCCCCCCCCCCTCCCCACCACCTCCACCACCACCACCACCCCTCCCCCCACCACCATCACCACTCCAACACCACCCCTACCCCCCACCACCAACACCACCTCTTGCACCTGGGAGATGTGACTAACGCGTCAGATTCTTGAAGTTATTTAGTTAATGAGCTATTATCAGACCAACATGAGCACAGCATGCTCGTGAAAAAAGGCTCATTAAGATATTTGGTGGTACTTTGGTTTGGACTGCTGGTGTGAGCGTGTCACTTCCTGTGCAGTTAGTAAGCCCAGGACGCACACTGGGTGGAATAGAATAACATTTCCTTGCACAAGAAATAAGAAACCTCATAGGTACCCCCCCCCCCCCCACCCCCCCCCCCCCCCCCTCCCCCCCCCTCCCCCGGGCGATGCGAAACAGAATAACTGCAGGTCTGCAGGGCTGCAACAGTTTCTAGTACGACGCCCTCTAGAGATTTGACAGGAGCTTGCTTCTCGTTCTCGTTTCTGTGAGGCAATGTACAGCTCAGGTTCAAACCAACAAGTAGGAGGAGGCCACTTAGATCTCCTCTGGGCATGACATCGCAAGTATCCAAGATGAGCCCATACCACGTGGGAAACAATAAAACTAGGAATTTTATGAAGGGCTTTTTCGTTCCTTTTATTTAAATGAGCGGTTTTATTTCAAACAGGGTTTCAGTACGGAACGTAATGTGCGTAAGGACATTGACGCTCTGCCGCTCAGCATGCGACAAGAACACTGATCATTGGCATGAAACAAGAGATAAGTAGCTTCACATTTTGAGCAAAACATTGATAACACACACACACACACACACACACACACACACACGCACGCATGCACACAAGGACACAAACACACACACAAGCACACACACAGACACATGCACACACACACACACACATACACAACCACACACACATACAACCACACACACAAGCACACACACACACATACACACACAAACACAACCACACACAGACACACACAAACACACAGACACAGTGTGCACGCTAGAGTCTGGGTCTCAGGGGAAGAGTGTAGAGTGTAAAGTGTAGAGTGTAGAGTGTAGAGTGTAGAGTGTGGAGTGTAAAGTGTAGAGTGTAGAGTGTAGAGTGTAGCGTGTAGCGTGTAGCGTGTAGCGTGTAGCGTGTAGCGTGTAGAGTGTAGAGTGTAGAGTGTAGCGTGTAGCGTGTAGAGTGTAGCGTGTAGCGTGTAGCGTGTAGCGTGTAGCGTGTAGCGTGTAGCGTGTAGAGTGTAGCGTGTAGAGTGTAGAGTGTAGAGTGTGGCGGGGGAGACTGGCTTTGGGCTAACTGAGTGGTGGGGTCTGTTTTTGTCGCCTTTGCAGCCTTCTGGAGACTCAGTCGTCTCGTGGGATGGGGGGATGGGGGATGGCCCAAGTTCTTGTGTGTAGAAGGGCCGCCATAATCCCTGTAATTAGCCCTATTAGAGGAGGAAGACCATACCCTCTCATCACACTCTTCCTCTCGACCTCCTGGGGTTGAAAGTCTTTCATCAGCTGACTCTTAGTCTTCTTCTACTCTTCTTTGTCTGTGATATTGTTTTCTGTAATCTCACCACACTTCTCTTCCTGTTCATATTGCTAACCCACCTATAGATGTACATACTGTCCAAATGTTACGGATACAATTTATTCTGTAAAATGTAAAATGTAAAATGTGACACGTGAGCGCCTGGCCCCTCATCCATTTTGAGCTTATTTTTATCCAAACAGCCAAACCAGGTTGACATGGTCATACGTAGGGACCGAATATTTCTCAGGTCAATCAGGTTGTCTTAGTGGGTCGGGTTAGCTCAGGAGCTCGGGAGGTAGAGCGGGTTGACTTCTTATCGGAAGGTTGCTAGTTCGATCCCCGGCTCCTCCTAGCTCAGCGACGAGGTGTCCCTGAGCAAGACTCCTAACCCTAACCCTAACTGCTCCCGGTGAGCTGGCTGTCGCCCTGCATGGTTGACTCTGCCGCGAATGGTTGTTAGTCGCGTGGGTAATGATGTAAATGGGGAAATAAAGAGGGGGGGATGAGAAGAAGAAGAGAGCACATCCTGTGGTGCTGCTGGGAGGAGAGAGAGAGAGAGAGAGGAGAGAGAGAGAGAGAGAGAGAGAGAGAGAGAGAGAGAGAGAGAGAGAGAGAGAGAGAGAGAGAGAGAAGAGGAGGAGAGAGAGACACTTTGGCAGGGACCACGACAAGGGAGGAAACACTTGTGACTCCTTGTTTTCCGACAAAGAAGGAAATGGTGCGGATGGTTGTGTAATTCTGTGCAACTCACAGAAATGATAGAGGTCAAACACTGCAATTTGCACATTTTTCTCAGCGTTTATTTATTAAAAAAAGAGAGACTAAGAAAAAGAGAGAGAGGCATAAATTAAAAGGAAGAGAAGTGGATGTCAAAAGAGAGAAAGAGAAAAGTGTTGGCAGATTTTGGTTTAAATTCCAATGAAGTAAAAAGGAAGGGAAAACTTGTGTCCTTTGTTTTTAAAATGTTTATTGTCCTGCTAGTTTAAAACTGTGGTAACCTCAAAAACAGCGAAGTGAAAAAAATACTGTGTGTGCTTTTGTTTATTGATGTATCATTGTTTCTGTGTGGACGTGGTGTGTGGGTGTGTGTGTTTGTGTGCGTGTGTGTGTGGTGTGTATGCTGAAGTGTTGATGTGTATGTGCGTGTGCGTGCTTGTGTGTCGCGTCAGCTGTGTGTGTGTGTTGTGGTGTTTGCGTGTCCCCTGTTTCGTGGGTGTGTGTGTGTGTGTGTGTGTGTGTGTATGTGTTGTGTGTGTGGTGCGTGTGGTGTGAGTGTGCGTGTGTATGTGCGTGTGCGTGTGTGTGTGTGAGTGCGTGAGTGTGCGTGTGTGCGTGTGTGTGTGTGTGTGTGTGCGTGCGTGCGTGCGTGCGTCGTCTCCATTGTGTGTGCGTGTGTGTGCGTGTGTGGCTATGCGCGTGTGTGTGCGTGCATGCGTGAGTGCGTGTGTGTGTGTGCGTGCTTGCGTGCGTGTGTGTGAGTGTGTGTGTGTGCGTGCGTGTGTGTGTGCCTTCCCTCTGCTGCAGATGAACTCTCTCCATTTCTGACATCCTCCCAGCTCAACTCCTCAGCTCGCAGCCTAGATTCAAAATGCTGATGCGTGTGCTAAGATATTGTGTACGTCCTCCACAAAGGGTTCGGGTTTCTTTTGAGGAATATGACAGCAACATTTTGCAGATAGAAATTGGTTGCTGTTTCTCATTAATGAAGTGCCTAAAGCAAGGTATAGCAAACAATGGGGATGCCCTATCAAGCGAGACATTTCTGGAAATTGGGTGGGGTACTTACTCTATTTAATATTCTTATACTGGGGTTGGTCTGGAAACAGTGTGGGAAAAAGAGTAAGCACACAGACCTACACAACCCCACACACACATAAACACACAAACACACACACACACACACACACACAATAACACACATACACAAACACACACAGAGTTAAAACATAGTTAAGACATAGTTGCAACGCAGTTGCATATTTGCACATTATGTTTCATTATTTACCACTCGGGTAGAATACATATCACGTGTGGGAAATGGGCACACACACACACGCACACACACACAAGTCTATCTGATCTCCCCAGACAAAGTGGGCAATTTTCAGGAGATAACCGGCTCTGCCAATTAAAAGCGGTCCCCTGCAGGAGAGCATGGGGCTCGCTCATGCGTGGGTGGGCGTGGCCTTGGCCGGTACAGGAGTGTGACGCCGTTTGCCCCAGCAGAGCCCGTGCTTAGCAGGCTGACGTGAAGGGGGTTGTGCTGAACCCCCCCTGGGCTGTGCCGAGGAGAATAAACATCAGAGTGGACATCTCAAGCACTGGTCTACATATGTGACCATTGCGGTTCAGCCATCTATAGAAGAAAGCCACCATTTATTGTCCTTCAGCGTCTAGTGTGCCTTTTTTTCTCTTGTAAGTTCTTGGTGGTTCACTAGGGAAAGGGTATCCAGGAGCTCTTTGAGCACCAGCAGACATATCTGCACCCCCTTCTTGTCCTCGGGTGGACACAGCTGACACCAGGCTGTGACCCTATCTACACCCCCTCCCTCCCCCTCCCCTCCCCCCTCCCCCCTCCCCCCTCCCCCTCCCCCTCCCCCCGCCCCGCCGCCCCCCAGGCCACAGATACCAGCCTCATTCCCTCCCGCCTCCTCCAGCAGGGCGCTGTCTGTACTGGGCCTGACACATGTCCATTACAAATGCCCCCGTCCCCGTCCCCCGCCCCCACCTCCTCTCCCCCCCCCCCCCCCCCCCCCCAAATCGAGTGCAGATGACTACAGCTGAACTGCTGCGCAACAGAAATGCATATCTTCAAACTCCTCCCCTCGACGCCCCTCTCGGTAATGGCCTGGTCGGTATTGGGAGCCCGTGTGTAAAACACATGGTGGCAAGGCCATTTAAATTGGCGTGCAGTGATGTTTTGTTTGTTAAATGTAAACCGTGGTTGTGTGTGTGTGTGTGTGTGTGTGTGTGTGTGTGTGTGTGTGTGTGTGTGTGTGTGTGTGTGTGTGTGTGTGTGTGTGTGTGTGTGTGTGTGTGTGTGTGTGTTGATGTTACACACGAGGATGAGATGCTCGTCAATTGCAGGGAAAGACAAAGGTGAGGATTAAGATCAATGATTCAATGAATGCGAATGCGTTCCTATAACTATAGTAGCAACTACTGCTGATCATGCAATTGCCATCGCTACGGTGGCCAACCATTATTAAAGATGACTGAAGGACTTTCAAATGCATCCCTGATACTTTAGAACTACTATTTGGCGGAATTTCAAAACATCAATGACGTCCAACATCTGTGGTTGCTTAGAAACTGTGAACAGTGTGGCGAGATTGAGATCTGTTTGTGCCATTAGCATGTTGTGTTTTCCATCTTCAGACTGATGGGCTTGCATTACATTCAGCCACATATTATATCTTCTAACATTAGGGGACACAAACATGGCATTCAACTGCATCACATGTGCATCACACAGAGTCCGCGAACTTGCCTAGACTGGACCTGGGATCAGATTAGATGTAGCAGAACTACAGCCACACCACCACCACCACCACCACCACCACCACCACTACCACCACCACCACCACCACCACCACCACCACCACCACCTCCACCACCACCTCCACCACCACCACCACCAGTAGCAGCACCACCCTCACCACCACCTCCACCACCACCACCACCACCACCACCAGTAGCAGCACCACCTCCACCACCACCTCCACCACCACCACCACCACCACCACCACCACCTCCACCACCACCACCACTACCAGCAGAACAACAACAACAACACCAACTCTATGTGTGTTTCTCCTGGGTGTAGTTGGGAGCCAGGGGCCCCGAAAGAGAGACAGATGCAGTCATATTACAACAGCGGGGTCATTTCAACACTACTTCAAAAGGGCTCACAGCTGCGGCAGGGACACCTAAACCAGCTCACATGTGTGGTCCGATCCAGAAAGAGTGCTATAAAAGCAGCGTCAATTCAAGGCGTGGCGGGGAGCAAATGAAACAAATGGGGGTGGAACTCAAGGTGAAGTCATGTATGAAAATGTGTTCAGTGAGTGCTCTATGTTAACGAATGAGTGTGAACTCAAATAACCTTTGTGTTAAATAAATAAAAGAGACATTGTTTGATTCATTCAGAATCAGAAAGAGTTGTTATTTTTTACTGATTTGTTGACGCAGTGAGGATAAAACAAAACACAAAAACAACTGGAAATTAATATTATATCACCAAACGAAGAAACGAAAGAAATAAAATAGACAGATCTGAGATCCAAAGTAGCTCATCTCTAAGTCAATCAAATTACATTCCCTTAAAAGGCCGGCTGGTCTTTTATAGGTGCTGTTTATTAAAGAATTCCTGAACTCTCCAGGAGGTCTTGGTATGTTATCACAGCGGATGGTTTCATATCACCACCTGTTCCTTATCTTCTCTCCTGTATTTTGTATTTATTTGTTAATTTATTTATCTAACAGATCCTGGGTCTGCTAGCAGCAGGCATCCAATCTTCTCCCTAGGGAGCGAGATAGAAGGGGACCCACCTGGTGTGTGTATGTGTGCGTGTGCGTGTTTGTGTGTGTGCGTGTGTGTGTGTTTGTGTGTGTGTGTGTGTGTGTGTGTGTGCGTTTTACATTTTCTTTAACTTACAGGCACACACACACACACACAAACACACACACAAACACATACACACACATACACACACACATACACACACACACAGACACACACACACACACACAGACACACACACACACAAACACACACAATCACACATACACACACACACACACACACACACACACACACAATCACAGGCTCTTGGAGTCTGAGGTTGCAGAAGTATTGTCTCCATAGCAATTAGGTGCCAACCACATTAGATAGTGGGAGAGGGGTAAAGCATTTGATGTGTTAGGCTCCTCCCAGCTGGCTCCAACACCCCTGCATCCCCCCCCCCCCCCCCCCCCCCCCCCCCCACATACACACACCACCTACCCCCCACCCTTGCCCACCATGCATGCCCATACATAGATTAATGTAGGATAGACCACCACAGAATATTCGTCAAATGAGTGCACTGTATTGTTTTACTGAATCGTGCTTGGTTCTAGAAGTGATCATCTTTAACCTGTAGGCAGTCATGACAGGCTAATAACTATATGCAGTAGTTGGGTTTACAGGGAGCTCTCTTTGCTCACCGCTAGGAGGAGCTGGTGGGGATGAGCTGATTGTAACTGATTGAGGATGCTTGGATCTCGATTAACCGCAGTAGAAAGAAAAGTATTTAAAAGTGGATGATATAAGATTAATTCCTCAGACGATTTTGACAGATTTGGGAGAGGATACGTGCATTGATAGCACAAGGGCATTTTGTTTTTTTATTTCAAAGCCTAACTGATTTGGTTTTATGTTTCATGTACGGTATGCCTTCATTCATTTATTGTTTCAGTTATGTGGTGGAAACGCTGCCTTGGAGACACATATTCAATAGAATAGGGTAATTTGTCACTTTACTCTTAACTTTAATATGCCAATTAAATATATTGGCGAAACATGAAGCACGTAGTTCAATGCACGTAATGCATATGAATTGAATGCAAAGATCAAAATGCCCCTTAGTACAATAAAATCAAATGAAACAGGTTTGTTTAACCTGTTGCAACTTAGAGGCCCACTACACTCGTTTTGAATAAGCGTTAGGCTCCCCATAAGTAAGCCAAAGATAGTGGCGATGTGAAATTTCCTTTTGTTTTTGTTTAAACCAGTTTGTTTGCTCGTCTCTTTCACATGCAAATGAATCCCCAGACTTGAGAATTGAATTTAAACACCTCGTCATTTACATTTAATCTGACCATCAAACAGTTCGCGGTGCAATGTCGAAACGTACACATTTGTTGCATCATGTTTTAAATATTTCATCTTGCTATAGGGCCTTGTTTCGGTCTGTTTCTGCATACATTAGTTCGAAGTGGGTCTTAATGTTAACGATGCCTATTTGTCTAAATGTGGCCTAATGCATTCCGCAGTGTGCGCCTAAACCGACCACTCCATTTGGATTGTGATGTAAAACACTAAACCTGCCTGCCCGGGCTTGTTTCGGACATGTTTCATATCTTCTTTCTCTGCAGAAAACAACCAGAATAGCCCTTTATGCCATTAAACAAACAGCTAATAACGTAATTTTTTTCTTTTTCTTTTTTTCTTTTTCCTAAAGGTGAAAATAAGAGTCGCCTCCATAAATGATCATCGAAATGAACATTTTGGAATGAATTGTCTCTTGCATCGGTGCACAGCGCGTATTATTTCAGAGCCTTTTCTTTTTCAACTCAAATCCGCAAAAAGGCGTGATCCCCGCCGCGCCGCGGTGCGAGGTGAAAGAGAGGCAGAGCAGGAGGAGGGAGAGGGGCGAGCCGGGTGGGGCTGTGGGACCAAGTGTTTTAATGGGGGAGGGGGGGGGGGGGGTTGCTCTGGGAGGGACCCAGGGGGTGTGGAGGGCTGAGTTTAAAAAGGCACGCAGCGCCGACCCTCACGCTCATTTACAACCGCCACTCTCCACAGTCACTGCCAGAGGAGCCAACAGTTATCAGTTATCTCGGTTGTCACCAGAGTTGACGTTCACTTAAACTCTCTCCCTTGACGAATTCCTGGTGGGAATTTACGGAGAAACCTTTTACGAGCTCTAAGGATTCCCTACACTTTTTTTTTTTTGGGGGGGGGGGGAATTGTTTTTTGCTGCCACAGCAACACCTCACCACACCATGGAGGCCGCCACTATGGACTACGGAGACGCCTACGAGTACTACGACGACAACGACACAGCGTGTGACTACTCCGAGTGGGAGCCCTCCTACTCCCTCATCCCCGTCCTCTACATGCTCATCTTCATCCTGGGACTGTCGGGCAACGGTGTGGTCATCTTCACCGTCTGGCGGTCCAAGTCCAAGCGCCGGGCCGCCGACGTCTACATCGGCAACCTGGCCCTGGCGGACCTCACCTTCGTGGCGACCCTGCCCCTGTGGGCCGTGTACACCGCGCTCGGCTACCACTGGCCCTTCGGCGTGGCCCTCTGCAAGATCAGCAGCTACGTGGTGCTGGTCAACATGTACGCCAGCGTCTTCTGCCTCACCTGCCTGAGCTTTGACCGTTACCTGGCCATCGTGCACTCCCTGTCCAGCAGCCGGCTGCGGTCCCGCGGCACCATGCTGGCCTCCCTGGGGGCCATCTGGTTCCTGTCGGGCCTCCTGGCGCTGCCCACCCTGCTCTTCCGCACCACCGTCAGCGACTTCAACAGCAACCGCACCACCTGCGCCATGGACTTCAGCATGGTCACCGCCAACCAGCAGCACGAGTCGCTGTGGATCGCCGGCCTCAGCCTCTCCTCGTCGGCGCTGGGCTTCCTGCTGCCCTTCCTGGCCATGACCATCTTCTACTGCTTCATCGGCTGCACCGTCACGCGCCACTTCAACAACCTGCGCAAGGAGGACCAGAAGAAGAAGAGGCTGCTGAAGATCATCACCACGCTGGTGGTGGTGTTCGCCATCTGCTGGACGCCCTTCCACGTGCTGAAGAGCATGGACGCGCTGACCTACCTCAACCTGGCGCCCAGCTCCTGCGGCCTCCTGCGGTTCCTGCTGCTGGCCCACCCGTACGCCACCTGCCTGGCCTACGTCAACAGCTGCCTCAACCCCTTCCTGTACGCCTTCTTCGACCTCCGCTTCCGCTCCCAGTGCCTGTGTCTGCTCAACCTGAAGAAGGCCATGCACGGCCAGATCAGCTCCATGTCCTCCACGCTCAGCGCCCAGACACAGAAGTCCGAGATCCAGTCTCTGGCCACCAAAGTGTGAGGCGCAGGAGGAGGACTCCCCTGTACGGTGCCACGGTCCCACCACCACCACCACCACGTCTGGAACACCGGGTAAACAAACAGACAGACAAGACGTTGAGACTTATTTGTGTCCGCTTCTTTAGGAGCTAGCCAGGCATGGCTGATGAGCTGTAAGTGGAGCGTTATCCGGCAGCTATCAGAGTGTTGTTTTGCGCTGGTTGATGGTTGATTTGAGCTGGGCCGGCAGAGTCCGGCGTCATGAACTGAGGTGCAGGAGTCAGCGGGCTGAGCTTCTGAGATTTTGTTTAACTTTTTTTTATTATTTTTTTAACCTTTCTCAAACTTTGATGAACTTCTGAAGAAGAAAAAAAAAAACGAAATATATATATTTTTTGTCTTTGCTTTCCAAAAAAAAGGTATCCTTTTATATGACACCTGTAAATATGTTTACACTGGGTCAATCATAAAGTTGCACAGTATTTTCATACCACAGACTATTTCTTTAATGCATTGATGTTTTGTTTCAGAAGCACTTGTTGGACAGTCAGAAAAACACAGAGTGTGTGTGTGTGTGTGTGTGTGTCTGTGTGTGTGTGTATGTGTGTTTGCATGTGTGTGTGTGTGTGTGTATGTGTGTTTGCATGTGTGTGTGTGTGTGTGTGTGCATGCATAGGGTAGTAGTCAGACAGTGTCATCTATAGGTTGTTTGTGAAGATGGAGGTTTTCAGGCGGAGGGAGAGAGGGGTTGAAAGAGAAGACGAGGTGTTGCAGCCTGATTACAGAGTTTGTGGAGGAGTCATGGGCAGACGGACAGATGGCAGTTGACAAATGTTGTCCAAACGGGAATCCCGAGGGGGGGGGGGGGGGGGGGGGGGGGGGGGGGGGGGGGGGGGGGGGGGGGGGGTGTGTTGTGGGTGGGTTCGGGAGGAAGGGGTGGGGGGGTCCTGACATTGTATCCCCTTCTGCCAAAGTGAGGAGAAGGGGGGATTCAAAAAAAGTTATTATTTTGCTTTATGTACATTTTTGTATATTTTCTGTTGACATCAATGTAAGTAACTGCTGTATTACAATAAATGTGTTTTATGAAAAAACAATCTCAGTTCTTCCCATGTGTCAATGTGTGTGAATATAATACCAGAAGATTATTATAATACATCTAGTA
>JACYXH010000403.1:170000-175000 GCA_026745465.1 Lota lota | reverse complement strand
TCCTGCACCCCCCCCCCCCCCCCCCCCCGATGGCTTTGGGTTTCTGTCAACACACACAAACACACACGCAGACACACACACGCAGACACACACGCACGCACACACACACACATACAAACACACACACAAACACACACACACACAAAGCCTGTCATCATTGGTACAGGAAACACCTGGAAGTGGCATCGTGCTGTCGACAATAAGGCTTAACACTGAGTTTACACAAGACCACTTTTGATCGATATCTTCATGCTAATATCATTTTCTTCTTGACACAATTGAAGGCGTGGTCGATGCTGCCCTTGGCATTCAGATGGACCACGAACCCTAACCCTATCTAGCCCCTCATCCATCCTGCTTGGTTTTAATGTGATTGTTGTGTGATTGTTTTGACTGCGAGGCATGTTAAGGACTTTGGCCTAACACAAAGGTTCCCCCCCCCCCCCCCCCCCCCCCCCCCACACACACACACACACACACACACACACACACACACACACACACACACATACACATACACACACCTCTTAGTCTTTTTTTTTTGTTGGGAGAAGACATTAGGATGTCTTATCTTGGGGCAAGATAGTGAGTGTGTTTGGACTCCCAGCCTGGGCCAGAAGTATACCTAACAGTAGCCTAATAAATAGGCCTACTGAAGTAGTTTTTAACATGAATACATTTATTTTACCTGTACAAAATAAGCTTCAATCCCAATACACATTTAAATAGAAAGTACAAAATCACTCCAATCTAGCGGTTCCTGCACACGCCGCAGACCAACACAAACCGTCTCTTCCGAGGAGAAGCCCGCGGACTCGCTGTACTGCGCATGTCAATTAGCCGACGGCAAATCGTTAGGCGACTGACGCCGCTTCCGACGACAACGTGGCTTGGCCGCTCCTGAATGTGATGGACTCGATGTGTCCTCGTCCGGATGTGGCCGCTCGCAGCTCATCGTCCCCCCCGGACACACAAAGCTCCTCTTCACCGCCTTCTCTATCACGTCCATTGTGGGAGGCTCGCGGTGGAAGCGGGCCCTCCACTCTGCTTAACGACTAAATGCATCTCCTGTCACTGATTGGCCCCCCTGTGCCAAGTCAGATGCTGAGTGCACTCAGGTGCACTGCACATCCCGACCATGACCAGCCGGGTGTAATATCAACCTTCTAGGCAGGCCTTGCGTCTACAGCCCCATGAAAGGGTAGTGATAGAGTGTTAGAGCCTGAAATGTGTCCGTTGTACATTCTATTATGGAATCGATTGGATGGGGAGGCTAAAAATGCTGTAGGATTAGTCGAATATATTAACCAAAGTATGTTTGACTTGCAAATCCAGAAAAAAAATGCCTTTGAGAAAGTGGAATTTAAAGATTTCATTATAAAATGAAAAAGGACAAAATTATACAATGCTAATTAAACATTTGAAGGATCAAATGCCAACCCTATTTCATTACATATATCCTAATATTTTTTTAATGTACAAAGGCTTGTTCAGGCAAGAAGTTACTTTGTTATGGGCATAGTCACACCCAGTATGCTATGGAAGCTAGAGCATAACATATTGTTTTTCATAGATAGTAGTAGTTGTCTAGTCGGGGTATTTGAACAGAGGAACTCATTCAATGATAACGTTATCTCGCTGCTGTCAAAATACACAATGTTATCCTTAAAGTTAGAATGGTGTGGATCATTACCTCCCCTTATGACTCCTTGAAAAAACTCCTTCAACATTACATACCCAGACACCACACCATCTGAAGAGCAGTATAGCAACATGATGTCTTTATCACACAAAATAGCATTTTCATCCGAGGATCAACCGAATCCTACCCCTGATGACTAGTTTCCTAGCCACACATTTGTAAAAATAAGGAATACTCTTGTTTGAGAAATGTATTTACAGCATTTATTTTCTATGGAATAATAATTGAAAAACACCCAAATTAGACCAAGCTGTTGACTTCATGAATACAAACGTTGGTTCTTCGAAGTTATATGTGAGCTAAATGCTGCCATCTATGGGTTAGGTTGCACAATTACCTAGAAAAGCATAAAATGCATAATTCCTAGATTTTAGAGGTTACATAAAGTAACATTATCTGTTATTATTATTAATAGTTAGGCTTCCAATGTGTGTATATGTGTGTGTGTGTGTGTGTGTGTGTGTGTGTGTGTGTGTGTGTGTCAGTGTCGGTGTAGGTGTCGGTGTGTGTGTGTGTGTGTCGGTGCATACAATTTACTTCAATACGTCTATATTTATAAAAAGGAAATACTAGTCACAAATAAATTACACAAATAAATATTGTAATAAATGTAATAACAGTTTTCTTAACAAGAGAGCAACAAGAACCAAATGCTTGATTAATGATTTAAACTAGTAAGCATTTTCTTTTTTCTTTAGCTAAGACTGCTTTCTCAGTCCTTCTAACAGTTACAAAGTTATATTAGATTGAAATTGAAAAGTGATATTTAATGATATAATGATACATCATATAATGATATATATGATTTAATGATATATATAAATTACATTTCTGTTGCAACTGACGGTGGAACAAGACACAACATGTGTTTGATCAACAACAGAAACAAAATATATTTGACAACATCAAGATTCCCTTTTCACAGTCGACGAGTCATCACCATCGTCATCCAATCGGGTCAAGTCTTAGCTACTGGTCTGAGCCGTGGTCCAGATAGGCTTCTGCCGAGGGTGCGCGGGCTGCTGGTGCACGGGGGGCAGAGCCCTCCTGTTGTGCGGCTGCCGGCTGCCGCTGCCCTGAGAGCGGAAGACCCTGAAGTCGGACTCCTTCATCGGCAGGGAGCCACCGTCCCTGCAGCCGCTCAGCGACTCTGACTTGGCCCGGGGCCCGAGGATGACGGGAGCGCACGTCTTGGGGACGATGGTGGTCATGGTGCGCGTGAGCACGCGGGATCTCCTGGAGGTCAGCGAGGGGGGGGCGGCGGCGGCGGCGGCGGCGGCCAGAGGCTTCTGTTTCTTGTCCACCGCTGCTTTTCCCTCCGTCCGTTCCCGGCTCCTTCCTTTAGCCTGACCGTGCGGGGCGGGGGCGTGTTTCATCTTGCTCTCCATGTCCTTCACGGCCCGGTCAGCGTACACCCGCATTTCCACGCGAAGCCGGGAGATCTGCTGTTCAAACTCGCCCCTCAACGTGTTTCTGGTGGCCTCTAGCTCTTCTTCAAAGCCCGAGGGCAAAAGAGGCTCCGTGGCCTCTGGCCCCGTCTTGCCTCGCTCCCCATTGGTCGGCGTTGCTCCTCCTCCTGCACCCCTGGCCTCGGCGCCTGCGCTGCTTCCACCGTCCTCTTCTGGCCGGCCGGTGAGCGAGGCCAGCTCCGCCTCTCTGTCCTTGATCTGCTGCACCAGCTCCGACAGGCCGGCCTTGGCGCCGGTCAGACCTGCCTGGGACCTGATCTGGCCGCGGACCTGGTGCAGGAGGCTCTGCATCTTCACGGGGGCTCCGCGGTTTGGCTCCGAAGGACCGACGCCTTTCCCGTCCGAGGGACTCCCGCGGGCGGGGCGCTCCTCTCCCGCGGGCTGCGGTGACTCGGCGTCTTTGCGGCCCGTCTGAGGCCGATCGCCCCGTTGGCCCGGCGGCCTCTCATTCCTGCTCGCCTGCCCCTCGGCCTGCATCTCAGCGGAGGAGTCGCTCAGCATCGCCTCTGCACACCACGTCTGGCTCGCTTCCTCTCCTCTCCTCTCCTCTCCTCTCCTCAACTGAACCTGTGCAGGATGGTGGAGGAGGTGGTGCAGCAGGGTGTTGAAGTGCCTTCTCCCCATACACCCCCCCCCCCCCCCCCCCCCCCCCCCCCCCCCACGCACCCCATGGAGTTAATATCAGGGGAGTGCTGTGTTGTGTGTGAATGTTTTGAGGCTGGTTTCAGCTTCTTCTGAATAGTTCATGAGGTGCTTGCTTTGCGGTTCAATAAATACGGTGTTGTCTATAAACACACGCCTACGCCTTCCTAACACTTTTCCTTTCTGTTAAAGAGGTTGGGGTTTGAAACGGACGAGGTGCATCACATTCCTAACACATCATTTTGTGTTGTTTCTAGTTTTCCAGGACTGCAGACAAAGCGTGCCACCATTATGAACCGCTAAGGATTCCATAATAAAAACAGCAACAGCAAACGTGTGTAAATCTGTAACATGAATCCAGTGCTGGGTGGCTATCTGTAAACACGGATGACTGCATGTCTTAACAACAGGCAGCCCTCGAGGGAACAGTGTGAAAAACAAAGACCTTCAGGGACTGTGTTGAAAGCCGGTGTTGAAAAGCTCATTAGAGTCGCATAGCGCAATACTGCCTGACATTGACTGAAGACGAGATGACCACCAATTCATGTTAATAGTGTCCCGTCATGTAATCCTCCTTGTTGTTCTCGCGGCCAACAATGTCATCACACCCTAGCGCCCTAGCAACCACACAGAGCACCCTAGCAACCACACAGAGCACCCCAGCAATTAACTTTTCGATCAATTCATCCGTTTATCAAGTGTTGAATACTTGTTGTCTCACTTAAACTGCTTCATACTACTACCCTATATTAACATATATTATGAGGCTATACTACTACCCTATTAAGAACTATTAGGAGGCTATACTACTACCCTACTAAGAACTATTAGGAGGCTATACTACTACCCTATTAAGAACTATTAGGAGGCTATACTACTACCCTATTAAGAACTATTAGGAGGCTATACTACTACCCTATTAAGAACTATTAGGAGGCTATACTACTACCCTATATTAACATCTATTAGGAGGCTTTACTACTACCCTATTAAGAACTATTAGGAGGCTATACTACTACCCTATTAAGAACTATTAGGAGGCTATACTACTACCCTATTAACATCTATTAGGAGGCTGTACTACTACCCTATTAAGAACTATTAGGAGGCTATACTACTACCCTACTAAGAACTATTAGGAGGCTATACTACTACCCTACTAAGAACTATTAGGAGGCTATACTACT
>JACYXH010000403.1:162500-165000 GCA_026745465.1 Lota lota | reverse complement strand
CCCCGGAAAGTGTTCAGGCCTTTGCATTCAAACGAGAGTTGGAGGAGGAGGGGTGGGCTGGTTAGAACACAACCCTGCCCCTTCTGGAATGCTCGGTGCTGCACCATGACTCGGCACTTTTTTCCCCCCTCCATCCCCTGGAATCTTTTCACATCTGGGTCTGATTTCCGCCTCGTTACAGGGAATGGGCTGCTCCTTCGCTGAGCCACATCATTGGACGAGGAGGAGGGTCACGTGACCCGAGGCCCAGATGGGGGGCTGGCGCCATTAGAAAGCTCTTTATCTAATGACGCGTAGCCAAATCCATTTCAGCTCCAGGGTCGGTGAAGCGTTACGAGTGACACTGCACAAGGTGTTCCTCTCGGCGTGAATCCAGCGATCGCATAAAACAGGCCCACCTATTCCTCCCGGGAATGTCACAGGGCGATGGTGGACTTCCACCATCATCTGAAACCCCAGTGGTTTATTTCTTCACATTCCGGCGTGACCTTTGACCTGCGGTTGACGGTGTTTCCAGGTACCGCAGGAACCTTCTGTTCCACCGCTTCTGGTCCGTGGACGACAAACAGCTGCAGACCGAGTTCAGCGCCCTACGCTCTATTGTCGTGGCCAACTACGAGGAGACGGTGAAGATGCCCATCAACGAGCCTGCCGCTGGGAAGCGGAAGTCTCAGATCCAGGCACGGAGTTCAGAGTCCTACTCTCATTTAGCGGACTGAGTTGTTTGACCTCATGCAGATCCGTTCAAACCCTCGTACCGCATAACGAAACGACTAGGATGCTGTTGTTTCTATGAAAGAGAAGCATTCATTCAGACGACACATTTCTTTTTATAATAAAAGGTTCCCTATCCCAACCAAACGACGTGAATCTTAAAAGGAAATATGTACAGATTTTCTAATTGGCTGATGTTCAAATGTTTGTTTGTGAATATCTCCATTATAAAAAAAAGAAAGAAAGGGTTGATTACTAGATTGTCTCTCAAACACACGCAGTGGTACTAATGAAGGCGATTCATGCGACCCACAGGAGTACGTGGAGTACTACGGAGGTGCAGGAGTCCAGCATATCGCTATGAACACGTCCGACATAATAATGGCAGTAAGTACCACGTTACGCTAGCCTTGCTCGAGCGAAGGGCCACAGCACGCCCGCATCTCACAGACTGCGTCATAGGAAAAACAACTGTCCGTTGAACGTGTTGTCTACGCAGCCGCAAGGACACTTTTCTTCCCCGTTCATGTTATTGGCAGATTCGTAACCTGAAGGAGCGGGGGATGGAGTTCATGTGTGTGCCAGACACGTACTACGAGCAGCTGAGAGAGAACCTCAAACACTCCAAGGTCCAAATCACGGAGGATCTGGACGTGCTTCAGGTCGGGATGCCGTGCATTTTCCCTTTGAGGGGAACAGTGAGGAAACTGTAGCTAAATGTGTACGGGCCCCTTAATGAGAACAGATGAGACGCCGAAAGAGAGATCTGCATGAAGATAACATGAATTCTGTTCATGACAAAAAAGGCCATCATTATAATTTTTTGTTGCTTTACCGTTATTCATTTTCAGGACTTGAAAATCCTGGTGGATTACGACGACAACGGATATTTACTCCAGATCTTCACCAAGCCGGTTCAGGATCGGCCCACGGTGTTCCTGGAGGTGATCCAGAGACACAACCACCAGGTGAGGCACCGTCAGGCTTCCCGTACACTTCCTCTCACTGGGAGCAAACACCGGGGGGTGGGAGGACGAAGGGAGGGAGGGAGGGAGGGAGGGAGGGAGGGAGGGAGGGAGGGAGGGAGGGAGGGAGGGAGGACAAAGGGAGGGAGGGAGGGAGGGAGGGAGGGAGGGAGGGAGGGAGGGAGGGAGGGAGGGAGGGAGGGAGGGAGGGAGGGAGGGAGGGAGGGAGGGAGGGAGGGAGGGAGGGAGGGAGGGAGGGAGGGAGGGAGGGAGGGAGGGGAGGGTCTCACCTGCGTCTAACCAGCTGTGTGTGTGCCTGCCTCTCCCCAGGGCTTTGGTGCAGGGAACTTCAAGTCTCTATTTGAAGCCATCGAGGCCGACCAGAATGCTCGGGGAAATCTGACAATCCTGACACCGAAAGGAGTCTCTGAGAGCGCTTGAATCAACAACCCTGAGCGTCACCACTGTGAGACATGTAGTTGTATGTCAAATGACAAATGAAAGATATTAACGCACACAACATGAGTTTAATAATGCCAAAGTAGGAAAGAAATTGGGTTCACCATATTATTCAACATTACTTAATGGTAATTCTCTTCTTCGTTTTTTTAAGTACATGTAAAACTGTTTGTATTGCACTGCATAGTGTCCGTGAAACGCATGAACCGGTGCTCTTCGTTCCCATCGATAACTACAACGAGGGGGAATTCAATCATATCTCCTAATTCCTTTGTATAATCCACAAATGTTCTTGAGCAGTATGGAGGGCGACTGATGTCCCAGAGGGAAGCTTGATACAAGCCACTATTCGCTATCTCAAA
>JACYXH010000403.1:137500-152500 GCA_026745465.1 Lota lota | reverse complement strand
GACACGGCGGGGACGGCATGTGCGGCGGGCTCCCCCTGGTGGACAGGGGTGGCCTGCAGGCTGGAGTAGCAGGAGTCCTGAGAGAGGGGGGTCCCGGAGAGGTATGGAGTGCGAGGGGTTCCCTGAGAAGGCGGGGTCAGGCCAAAGCTTTGAGGCGTGTCTTGGCAGAGGCTGGAGTAGGCCGTGTCCAGAGACAGAGGAGTACTGATGCTGGTAGGACTGCAGATGAAACTCTCTCTCCCGGGAGGTTTACAGCCCTGTGGAGACACAGTAAGTTAGGAAACACATCAACAGATCAATGGATTCATTGATCTAGAATTTAGCAATGACCGTAGTAACAATAGCAATAATACATTGTAATAAAAAAAAAAGATGTATATTGTTGATTGCTTATTACAATATATATGCAATTTTGTTGTTTTTTCATGTCAAAGGTTTAAGAAAACAGCAAATTACCGGTAAATTGTCTATGAGACCTTGGAGGGTTTGCTCATTGCTGCCCACTGGTAATGTCCAAGGGGTATAAAGTCCATCTACAAGAAGTTTGAGGTAACGCTTCCTGTTTTCACCTGGGGGAGGTTTGGATTAACTGGTTAAAATTGACTCATGGTATTTTGGTAAACAACAAGAAGATATAATATCGAACATCACGAATAAATCCAGTTAAGAGAAGTATCAGGTTTGTCTTAGACCTACCTTTTGGATCGACCTCCACGTGAATGATGTTCCCCATCACTGACGTTGCGTGGAGGTGTTGCACTGTGTCTCTTGCAGCCTTGACGGTGTCAAAAATCACTTTTCCAATTCCTAAGTGCTTTAAGGTCTTGGGGTTGTAAAATATTTCCACTTCGTCCACTTCCCCATACTTTTTGCACATGTCGGTCAAGAAAGCTTCCTTCACGTTGTCATTTAATCTGGCAAACGTTACTTCTTTACGCGGAATGGGCCCGACGTAGCACTCATCGAGCTTAACAAAAAAAAAAGGAGAAAAAAGAAAGACATCATGAGTTACAATCTTAAAACGTGTTCTTAATCGTGCATTAAGGACCAAAAACATCGAATAATTTCGTACCTTAAATTTAGGAACCGCTAACTCAGCGCTTTTGCACTTGCTCCACAGGCGACAGATGCGAGGATCACGAACCGTTTCCACGGGAAACACTCCTAGGTCGTCAACCTGCAGAGGTAAACCAGCACTGCTTATTCCTGCGTGGAAACGACGCGTGCCTGTGGGAATAGCGGGCTGCACAAGACACCACTGTGGCCTGCCCGTGCTGGGCTGAAGGTTACTGTTTAATCGCATGTTTTGATTTGTCATTCAATTTTGAAATGGATTTGATATGAAACGCTGAAATGCTTACGGGAATGCTGAAAGACTGTCCATCATAGCGATACACTTTGTGCAATCCATTTGTCAACAAAGGGTCTATAATGAGCTTGCAACTTTTCCACTGTTGAGGCGCTCTCTTTCTATCAATGCTTTGTTGTTCGCTTTCCATTGAATTCGTCAACCCTGAAAATATACCACACACACACACACACACACACACACACACACACACACACACACACACACACACACACACACACACACACACACACACACACACACACATCGTAACAACAACGCACAACAAGTCCATCCATTTGAGTTCGTGGTGCCAAATACACGACGCACTGGTCCTCCATTATAACACGCCCCAACAGGTGATGGAGAGCATCACCTGTATCCTCGCTAAAAACAGATTTGTTGTAGGTTTATTTCGACGAAGTTACTGAATCAAAACAAAGAAAGTTAGATTGAAATGTCGTTACCTCGACTAAGGTTTCATCCTTTGAGGAACCTGCATGTTCCTCGTTCGTGATTCGCGATGTTACGGACGTCTACAGAAAGTCGTCCAGGTGCGCGCATGAATCCTTCCGCGAGTGACGGTGACGGTGAAACTTGCGCTTCGAGACACAAGCGACATATAGGGCCTATGATGTTGCAAGAAACAGCCAGCAATAATAAAAGAGGAATTTCGTGGCCCATCTGTTTGTGGTGGGCCATGCAGTGGGCTTTTCTAGTCTTTTTGGAGCATTAAAAAAAATAAACAGACCAAATTGATAAAAACCTTCAAAATACGAAAATAAACCTGAAATAACATATGAGAATATGATATCTATGCAAAAGCAATACAATTTATTCAATAAAGAGCACAAATGAATGGTAAAATATAGCTTATGGACAATAAGTCCACCACTTTTCTCTTTCCATAATAATTATATAATCGTTAATTATAGAAAATAATACCTTTAGCGATGCAGTTTTCTTTTCCTGTAAATAACGGGTTTCTACTTAATCCTCTAGATGTCGCACTTCTATTGTTTTATATATATATAAAAATTTTTCTATTTTCTACAGCAATAACATTCTCCGAGGAATGAAATGGAGCAATGGCTTGGATGTCAAAAGCTCAGCAAAACAAACACCATCGTGGTTTCAGAAAAGATTCCTATGGGTAAATGAATCATTTAACAGGGAACATGGAATCATAACTGGGGTCTTTTTCTTCATTGTCCACACAGACAACTTGGCTGTTAAAAATGCACCATATTGACATTAAAATCGTTTTTTATTTTAAATAGATCCATATAAACTTAATAAAAACGTTTTCCATTCTGGGTTTTTCCACTGGTCCATGTTGTTTATACAGTCGCTGGGTGTTTACATCTGGTTTATCTCTACAAAGACCCACAGTAAGGTCAGCGAAAGCATCTTCTGCCCTTCTGTCACTACACAAATCCTATCCAAGAAAGGATATGGATAGGGTAAGTGGACGGTGTATATCTCCCCCTGAAACGTGGGTCCACTTTTCTGGACTTCAAACTTAGTTTCATTATAGGACTGCACATGTGATGTGCAGGACGTCATATGTAGGGACAGACAATGTTGTTTTCGATTAAAGAAAAATAGGACTCCATGTTTACAACCTTGTTTTGAAACTGAAATAGAACATACTACAACTCTCAGAACTCATTTACCACTTTACAAGATCTCTTCTTTGAGGAAGCCCTGGCTAAGATGGCAGCATACAGCATTTCAAATAACATACAAGCAAACATTTGGCAGCTAGCCTGTTTGCTCTTACCCACAAAGGTAAGAGGGGAGCAGACCAATGGTCTTATGAATACTTATGGACTTTTAAATAGATAAGTACCAGTAAGTAAGTCTGCGCAAGGCCAAAGAAGGCCCCTGAACTCTGGCCTTTAGGGTACAATGGTGAGCGAGAGCTTGGCAGCCGTTGACAAAACTCAAAGTGCTGCGGTACTCAGCCAATGCGAGCATTGGACAGAGAGGCGTGCATGTACAACATATCCCCATAGTCAAACAAGGGAAGGAACGTAGCAACATTGTTCCTGGCAACATAGGAAAAGCAAGATGTCTTTCTAAAATAAAAGCCTAGCTTGAGCTTCAGTTTCTTTAATACATTTTCAATGTGAAGTTTAAAGGATGGATTTCTTTCAACGAAAACAAAGCAAATACCGATACTATCTTAAAATGTTGCATTTTCCACTGAGAATATAACGGATGTCATCCATTTTGTTTTGGAAGACAACCTTGAAACCCGTGAAGTTTCCCTGTTTATTTTGGGTCTAACACTGCATTAAGTCAAAAGGTTTTTTAAGGAAATGCTGTGGCTACCACTTTCAAACTTACACATTTCCTCTTGTGCATTCTAACTTCCTGAAAGCAACTTATTGTAGTCGATCATTCATAGCAAAGAGAGCAATGACAGACAATGCCCAAAGTCATGAGTAAAACATTGTATTAATAAATACTATGTTACGTTTTGTGTAAAAGTCAAAATTCATCCATTTTATTTTATGTCATCAACCAATCTGACAAAAGTTCCTCTTAAGATTCAAAGATGTAATGTGATAGAAGGCTGAACACCAAACAAAACGTGATCACATAAGTAACACTGCAAAACAATCCATAAATAATAATAACAAAATCCGTATTTGGTTTTTAACAAGTGAAATATGGTTAACAATAAGGATTCATTACAAATAAGAAATAGTTACTACCTTCATGGCGGTACATATTTTTCTTATATTCATATAAACTTTGTGTCTTTGGCACTATCTGTAAAAATTCTAACACTCAACAGATCTGCAGCATTGCGAATTATGATTTTATGGGGTGATATGAGGGTTAAAATGAAATCTGCTAAAAAAATAACATTAGCGTTATAAGTTTGAAAAAACTCGATGTTTAAACTGTAGTCAATGAATCTTACAGTCTGCCACATGACAATCGGAACAAAAGGAAATCATTTATATATATTCAGAATTGTCTCTCATTTGCAAAATAAAAATCATGCTCACAATATGCACCACAGAAGTAACCAGATTTACCAGGGGCATTAAAATGTTCAACACATCACACCATGCATTAAAAAATAAGCCCACATAGACATACAGAATATCCTATACTTGAAAGATGTGTCACTTAATAAAAACTGAATTACATCCAACAGGGTAATCATCCCATTACACACACACACACACACACACACACACACACACACACACACACACACACACACACACACACACACACACACACACACACACACACACACACACACACACACACACTTTCTCCATAACCTATCAAATTAAATATGAAGAGGGCTGCAACGATTACGCAATTAATCGATTAGTCAATCGACAGAAAATTTTACAAATGTAATTTCGAAGTCATTTATCAAGTACAAATATTAAATATTTTCTGCTTGATGATTCAGCAAATTAAATATTTGGTTCAATTCAAAATGAATACTTCCGTTTTTGTAGTCTGTAAGCAAATTTAAGACCTCACTTTGCACTCTGGTAACCTGTGATGTGCTTCAGATATCATTTATCACATTTTACATGCGCCATGATTAATCAATTGATCAATTAATCTACCAAAAATTATCTTTGAGACTAATCGACTATGAAAACAATCATTAGTTGCAGCCCTAAATATGAAGTAATATTACATTTCATTCCACACACACCTACATTTACAAAGTAACATAACTAACCCATGGAGCAACTTCTGGTAGCCCACTAGCATCACAGCACGGTTACTGTACTGTTGCATTGCAACATGATAACAAAACACTAACGTAAAATATAAACAAGCTGCCATTGTTTTCAACCACTAAAAGGGGCATTTACAGTAACATGAGTACCTATACAGTATTACTGGAAGGACAATGTGCTTAGAATATCCATAATCTTTCGGTAGCCCTGTATTGTCGAAGGGTAAGTTGCAATTGAAAAAAGCTATACTACAAATGAAAGACAGCGGAGTTACAACAGTATGACTGTATCATGAGTACTGGAATTGAATAGAAGGAACATGGCAATTTGTAGTTGAGACTTCTTTGGCAAAATGTGAGAAACCATAAATCCTAAATGATTATCGATCCTATAATATCGGCCTATAAATGTAACATAGGTGCATTCCTAATTGATATGCTATGCTGCTACACATTGAAGCTCTTGTAATGTAGGCACGTGAGCGGGATAGACCAGGAATATTTTCACCAATAAAGGGTAAATAATGGATCTCTACCCCTGAGGCTACACACTTCAACTGCAATGTCCATGCAGTTTCCATGTGAGTAGAGAGAAAAAGCAAACCAAAGTAAATGTTATGGTCACAGGCATAGTGCCACAACACAGTCTGTCATTACAGTAGTCTTACTGTAGCCACAACGCACAGTGGCAAACATCATGCATTAACAAAAGCATCACCCAATCAAATGTCTCCCTGGGCTTTCTGCCAGTGCAGGATGTGCAGTAACTAACCCTAACCCTGCACACTGACTTGACCCTATCTACCTCTTCTATGAATTCAGCCTTAGTGGTGTTTCCCAAACATACAACAATCACACGTCGGTCCTGAAATGGTTCCCAAACACGCCTCATAGCTGACGACTACGCACCTTCATAAGAGAGATCCGATGAGGCCAATGCAAAGTGGGGAGGAGGAGCAGTAAACATGCAAGGTGGACCGAGCCAAAATCCAAAACCAGTTAAACTAAAAACTAATCTCCCATTCGAGAGAATAAAACAGGTTTTTTATTTTTTTGCGCTACACAACTACATCCCAAAGTCTTCGGCTGGTCCCGCCCGCTAAACCATGGGGAAGTGGACTGATCCTTGGAGGTCGTCGCCCCCCTCGCCCCCGTGGTCCAGCTGGTTCTGGAGCTGGATCACGCGCTCCAGCTCCCGGATCTGCCGGTCCGTCTTGTGGCTGACCAGCGTGCGGTAGAAGTGAATGGCAAACATGATGAACACGATGCCAAAGGGGACCATGATGCACGTGGAGGCGATGGCGGCCGCTTCGCCGGGGCTAATCTGCCCGTTGTCCTTGTCCTCGGGGCGCCTCAGCGGCAGGAACTTGACCCAGCACAGGAGCACCACCTCCGTCAAAAAGAGCAGGGTGCCAATGACGGTAGAGAAGGCCCAGGCCAGCTCGATGTGGCGGTGCATGCGCTCATGGGGCGATTCGTTGACAGAGTTCAAGTTGTGGACGTTGCTGACGGCCTCGAGGTTGGGGAGGATGCAGGTGCTGATCATGAGGGCGAAGAGGTGCACGGCCACCAGGATCGTGGTGCAGGCGCTGAAAGCGATGAGAAGCCCCGGAGGGTAATCGTGGTTTGGGTCCAGCTGGACCTCCACCATGGCAACCTGAGAGGTACAAAAAAACAACAACTTTTTAACAGAAGTGTTGAGTAGTCTAACGACAGTGAACTGTGATACTTGACTAACGCTCACTTAAGTGTCTACAAAAATCCAAATAGATCTGGACTACCATGTGCTATTGCTTGGCTGGTTATGCAGTTATGAATGACTAAAGCTTTACTTAAATCGGTATTTAACGACACAAGAAATGTGCCCTATTTTACTTGCCGGTACATTTTTTTTTGCGATTGCTTCACCAAGTCGAGAATGACATCATCTTTGGCCAAGCCTCTAAATCGTATAAACCTTAATGTAAGGTCAAAAAGCATGTGGAGTATGGCTCGGTTTCGGTCCGTCTATACCAGGTATCATCTCTCTGCGTTCAGGCGCTTCCATTCTATTGATCCTCATGCTGCCTGCTGCTAAAACGGCAGGACGGGATTGGCTCAGCCATGCTTGCGACCATGGGCGTCACAAGTCGATTTTGAGGCTCATTGAATGTATTAATAAACAAGATATAAATAACACCCCCGTCGTTTCAACGCACGACGATATGCGCGCATAGACTACTTACCATTGCGAAACCTGACAAAAGAGCAGAAGTGCGACTTGTAGCTTTAAGTTTTGCTCTACTCAAATAAAGTTTTCTCCATGACAGCGCTTGCAACGAGTGTTCGTTCAAACTCATTCCGCAAGATATGTATGTACGTTTTCCGTTTTTCTGTTCCTGTGGTTTCAAGTACAGCCCCCTACGAATAGTCGGTGCACTCGTTGGATATGCGTTGCATGGAACAATTACAAGTTGTTTAAAAAATAATAAAAAAATAATAAAGACGAGTGTCAAAAGTTTCCTGCAACAGCTGACTGCCAAAACATATTCAGGAAGTACAAGTTACCCACAATTCCTTTCGTTTACCGTCGC
The DNA here is from genome assembly GCA_026745465.1 of Lota lota. NCBI lineage: Eukaryota > Metazoa > Chordata > Actinopteri > Gadiformes > Lotidae > Lota > Lota lota. The sequence continues at coordinate 144,852 of JACYXH010000403.1, read as the reverse complement.
GTACTCAGTGCTGCGCTCCTGTGAGAAACTCTGCCACCTTGTGTTGAAGCGAAACATAACCGCTACACGAAGAACACATTTAAATAAATAAAAAGTATATATCGGACCAAGTGTCGACCACCCCTTATATGATTGCGTCTGTGCCTAACCTGTACCTAACCCTAACCCTAAATGTGGGCTTCAAAAGAATCATAAGTGAATGTATTTAGTATGACACACAGACGTACGATGCCACCTCAATGTTCTTTGCAATTACGAAATATCTAACCTTATTTCATTATTGTTACAATAAATATGACAATTTAAAAAAAGAAGAGGAAAAAAAGAGTCTTTCATTTGAAGATTATTTCACAACGTAAAGTAATTGCAATGCTCTTTGCTTAATATGGTGTATGTTATGCCGGAAGCGGTAAATTATTCTTTATTCATTCATTCATTCAGTTGGACAACTCCAACCCAACTGTTAATCAACGGTAACATATACTTTTTATTCTTTTTTTGATTGCCATTTATGTAAGGAGTTTTGCACACACGGAAACAAGTTGTTCAATGCATCTTTGGGACAAATAGATTGAGTAAAAACGAATGTTAAAAAACGACCACATAAATAACCAGTTTGCAAAAGGGAGAGTTGCAATCTCCTTCTCTAAAGGCGAAGCCACAACCGTACAATTGCTCTGAAGCTGGAAGAGAGATAGTATGTGCACATTAAAATGTGACGTTATATATACCGAAAATATACTACGCCTTGTCCGCAGAAAAGTTGTGTTTCGGCAAACGTATGCTGGACAGTAGGAAATCTCGGAAACCATAAACTATCGTCTGAGGACGATTTATGCAAATCAGCAGTCATATGCCGATATTGCAGAGATTAGACAGTATGTGGATTGTGTATTAATATCATTAAGTATTCACACTGGATGGCACAATACAATAGAGCAATACAACAATAGAGCCATCAGCGCCAATCTAGAATAATAACAGCAAACACAGTGTCTTATTCTAAATTGCTCCATCATCATGTCCATATCATGTCTCATACTGAAGGTATCCAGTCTACATAAAGTTGATCAATGCGTCAATGTGATGCTTTATTTTTTTAGGAATAAAGTAACTATCAAAATACTTAAAGAGACAACAAAATCCACCGTGACAAACTCCTTACAGGACGTGTGCGTCGCTCATATAGGCCAGCGGGACCGAGGACCAATCACGAACGGAGCTGATCTTCATCAAGAAGGAAGCAATCGAATCCAGAGCACTGCAAGTCCGAGAGCAGTGCGCTCTGTTCCCTAGACAGAAACGTGCTAACCTTAAAGCGCGTCAAATGAATGCCGGCCTTTTATTTCCTCATGAACACTGCGTAAAGTCCTGTGCAGATCCATCCGTTGGTGTCACCGACTTTTCGTGACCCCCCCCCCCCCCCCCCCCCCCCCCCCCACACACACACACACACACACACACACACACACACCCGCCCGCCCCCTTTCTTTAACCTTGCTGATAGACGTGCGTTAGGCTACCTCTAGTCTGAGATGTTGGCGTCCATTGTGAGCCACCCTTTAACCGAACGCCATCTGCCACGCCATTGGCTTGGCCAATCCCGTCTTCCCTGACCTTCTCGGAGCATATTCATGAGGTTTTACCATAGGCTTTTACTGCTTTGTATTGCGTATTGCCTCGCAGCTGCTTGTTCCCGTGTGCGCCGAGAAGGGAGGGAGAGGGGGACGGCGCATCGGCAGAGAGAGAGAGAGAGAGAGAGAGAGAGAGAGATCGCGGAACAGCAACGAGTTGGAGGCTTCAGCCATGTTCGTTTTCTCTTCTGTGGGCAAACGATGAGAAGGAGCCACCATGGCCTTTTCACTGAGCGGAGACGATGAGGATTATGAATCAGATGCCGAACAGGTCAGGGCTGATTGCTTTCTTTGTTTATCCTGCGTGCTGCTGCAGTATTGTCAATATGTGGGGTGTGTGTGTGTGTGTGTGTGTGTGTGCGCGCGCGCGCGCGTGTTTGTGAAGAGCGATATCATTTTTGTAAATTATACACATTCGCTTCATTCGAAGAAGCGCGTCTTTCCTCGTTGAAAGAGATGAAGATACCTCTAATACCCGCTTCACAGGACTCATCCGCGAGGATAACGGCTTAATATCAGAATTGTGTTGACATTAATACACACCTGGAAATCACCAGATAATTGCCCTTCAGTCTTTCGTTTTAGCATGCAGTGACCCATCTTAACGTAGTCGTCTGTGACACGGCCTGACTGATGGCGACGTTATGCACACGAATGCCATGGCTTGACTCCAAACGAACCACTTTCAACTTCAACTAGGAAAACATACTTGTTCAGCCCTGGCAATAACGTCGATTTGGGATGTTTACGTTGAAACGCAGTAGTTCGCGCAGGGGTAGGTTGTTGTGTTGTGTCCCCCTTACGCGCTCCACAAACTTCCCCACTGTGCCTTTAAGAAGCGCTTGAGGCAGTGTTGTGGAGCAGGAACTGAAGGGGGGATGGGAAGCGCGAACAATGAGGTGGCTCTTACACCACTTTGCTTGTTAGGTCAACAAAAAAAGCCCACAATGTTCATCAGACCCGTATTATCATTGGGGAAAACACAATGTGATGTTTACACATTAAAAGATGGTATTGCAATGCAATACATGACCACTCCCCTGTTGTAACCCATATCAACAGTGGAGGAACCGGTTTGTTACACTTATGTAATGGGTGTGTGTGTGTGTCAGTCAGTCAAACAGTGAGTTATATGGCTTTCCAGATACATCCAAACGAATGCTTTAAGAACCTAACACACATATCAGAAGTTATGGACCATGCTGTTGTTGTTTTTTTCAACAGCACTAAGCAAACAAATCTCCAAATTCCTCAAGTTACTGTAACTATAGGTCAGTTGATCACTTGCCTACAGGCAATATCTGGAACAACAGTCAATGACTGTTTTTCTGCTCTTGTTTTATATTGTGATGTTGATTATTGAATATAAACACAGGTTTAAGCTAATCGTGTACAACTTGAGTCTTAAATGAATCCAAGCAGGCCTATTACTGATATTGCTCAACAGTTGTATCCAAAGCGACTTAATACAAAAAAAGCCCCCTGGTCACAGATTTTTGACGAGGGGTGCAATACTTTGATACACACCACCTGAAAGGATGATGATTATGATGATGATGATGATGATGAATGTTATAATGCAAGGGGGGTAGTTGTAGTTAGTAAAAAAAAGGTTAGATGGAAACGGTCACAAGAACTGCCGTCATGGTTCAGAAGGGGAAAATAACAAATCATTTAATGGGTATATTCTATCAACTCTGCTGCTTCCTGCTCATTTGTATCCTAGTTCCTCCTGCCGTAGTTCTTTATTTCACAATATATTACATAACAACCAGAACAGGACTCTCCTTTTTGCATGTTTTCAGATTTGAGTTTTTATGGAACAGGGTAAACGTCGTACAAATGGGAGTCTCGTTGTTAACCTTTGACTCCTTCTGTTTGCTAGCCTACAGATTCCCTCGCTGTTTATGTGTTCTTGTTTCGAGCAAGCGTCCAATGGGATACAAGTAGCAACTACCAGCGTTAAACAAACATACTTCTATGTTTTTCCTGGTCATCATTTGGTCATTTCCATCTCATCTAGGTAGCAAGATTTGTTGTACTTTATTAGTCTTGTAGACAAAGCTGCTTGGCTGTGACGTCATGATTCATCCCGTTGATATTGCATAGTGTAGTAAATCTGAGCAAAAGTGCAGAGAATTAAAATGAAGAAGAAAAAGCTGAATCAAATGTCAACACCCAAATGAGAGGCTCCTTTGTAAGAGGCCCCTGATTTCAGGACTGGATGTTCTCTCTTTCTAGGTACTTTGATATAAACAAATCTGCCTGGATTTGCATTTATCCTGGAATGTTCTTATGCTAGGAACGTTTTATTTATTTATTTGTTCATAAATACATTGAGTGTCAAATAAGGCTTTTCATAGTGGACAACAGTCAGTGTTTTTAAATGTTTTAACCACAGTGTGGGTAATTTGTCATTATGAGCGATGGGAAGATTGGGCCGTTTCATTATCTTAAAAGAACTCCATTCATCTTTGCCATGGCAACAAAGTGCCGCTGCTTTGCATTCCCAGCCAGAGAACAGCAACAAATAAAATGATCCCAGTCCAGCACAAGACCTGTTGAGACCGACTCTGCCTGATTTCTTTTTCTTTCTGGTTAATAATGCCCATCTCCGCTGTTCCGCACTTCTGGGTTACCACAAGTGAGGCACTGTGTTGCCAGGGAAACGATTCCTTCTGCAGCGAGAATCACAGTAATGATGGAGCGTTTATACTTCTGTCTCACTGTTCTTCCATGGGGAATGGAAAGGTGGAGGATGTGTCATGTTGGGAGTGTTTAGATCCTATGGGGGTGGGGTGGGGTGGGGGGGGGGGGGGGCGGGGGCTCGCCTGGGGGGAAGGTAGAGGACAATCTGTGCTGTGGTCGGGGTCATTCGAGGGGAACATCGGCGGGTTCAGGGGTGTTTTTAAATCCGATAAAAAAAATTAAAAAAACCCGGAGGACAGGACATTGTGTCTTACCCACATTTCATGTGCACTTTTCACTTGTGCTCGGAGCTACCCTGAAACAACACCTCCCCCTGTCTCCGTTTGCCTGGTCTTGTGTGCGTAGCAACGAGCGGCCAACCGGCCAAAGCCCAAGGTGGGGACGTCGGCGGCCATCAAGCTGCCGTCCAATCGCAACTCTTCAGGAGCGCGGCGCCGGCGGACGCGATGCAGGAAGTGCGAGGCGTGTCTGCGCACAGAGTGCGGCGAGTGCCACTTCTGCAAGGACATGAAGAAGTTTGGGGGGCCGGGGCGCATGAAGCAGTCATGCATCATGCGACAGTGCATCGCGGTGAGTCCAAATGTGCTGTAAAAGACAAGGCGCATAGCACGTGGGGGTGGGTGGGGGGGGGGGGGGGGGGGTGGGGTGGCCATGCCGTCTCTACTTGAGCACGCCATTGATTATTGCGTTAAGTTATGTTTGAGTTACTTTTTATTCATCCTGTGTGTGTGTGTGTGTGTGTGTGTGTGTGTGTGTGTGTGTGTGTGTGTGTGTGTGTGTGTGTGTGTGTGTGTGTGTGTGTGTGTGTGTGTGTGTGTGTGTGTGTGTCCCCTCCCATCAGCCGGTGCTGCCCCACACGGCGGTGTGTGTGGTGTGCAAAGAGGCCGGGAAGGAGGACACGCTGGAGGAGGAGGAGGACAAGTTCAACTTCATGCTCATGGAGTGCTCCATCTGCAACGAGATCGTCCACCCCAACTGTCTCAAGGTGCGAGGAGGAGGCGGATGGGTGGGTGGTGGTGGGGTAGTGTGAGTGAAGTAGTATGTCTGTGAGTCACACCGCGGGCATTCCATTCTCTCTCCTGGTACACATGCGTGTGTGTGTTACAGTAATACGAAAGGCATCCCGGAAGTTGAACCCTCTGCTTTGTTCAGGCTGACTCACAGTCACTCACTGCACTTACTATAGCATTTTTATGTTTCTGTTTTATCATCCTTTAGACTTCCATTCCATTCCTATTAGAATTGCGAGAATAGGCGCCATTTTTGTGTGTCATGGGAATTATTTTAGAGTAGGCCTAACCAGTTTGTTAGAACAAAGAGCAGTAGTGCACAGCAGCACACAACATATTTGTTCATGCTGATTCTTCTTACCCGCGCTCTCTGCTACCTCCCTCCCTACGTTTACCCACACTGAGAAGGGTTGCGTTTCCCTCACCCGTGATGGACAGGCAAAAGGGATTCCCCGAACCAGTTAGGCCCTCCTCATTGGTCAGAAATGAGCCGGGAGCGATGCAAAAACTGAAATGGCTCATACAGAGGCAGGCGCAGTCATGATGATCTTTTTTCCTGCTGATTATTCTCCCAGGTGAATGACGCTACAGGCGTGGTGAATGATGAACTGCCCAACTGTTGGGAATGTCCGAAGTGCAACCATGCAGGAAAAACGGGAAAAGTAAGTACCAACATAAAAGTGTGTGGGTCAGGATTCTGGTATCACTATTTAGCCTTTGAGTTGGCTCAGAAACTGGTCTACTATTAGTCAAAATCAAAGTTCTAGGACGGCACCATCTTACTGAATGTCGGCCTACCGTTTCTGATTGCGCTAGTGATGGTGAGTGACATCACTAGCGCAATCATTACTTACTGCTGTAGCAGCCATCCTGTGTTGGTGTGGCCTCTAGGGAGTGTTATTTTGGTGTTTGGTTAGCCCTTGGCATGCTGGTTTTACTTATCCACCACCTCACGGTGGCCGCATCTAGCTCAACTGGTAAGGCATGGCATTTATCCCTGCCAGGGTCCAGGGGTTCGATTCCCACTGGGCCCACTCTTTGCCAAGATCTGTATGCGCACATGGTGTTTTATGACGCTGTTAACAGCGTCCAGCAAATTGCATGTTTATTTATGTATTTATTCATAGAGATCATCTCCTCGCGTAGCACTCTGCCGGTTCGCGATAGGCTGAAGGTATAAAGTTGTCTCTCTCTGTTTCCCCCCCTCTGGTATGTAAGCAAAAAAGAGGCCCAGGATTCAAGTATGCCTCCAACCTCCCGGGCTCTCTGCTGAGGGAACAGAGGCCCCAGAAGGAGGAGGCGGGGGATGTCCTGGTGGCTCAGGCCGCTAAGAAGCGCCCCGAGCGGGAGGAGACGCCCAGGTACCGCACGGAAGAGGTCCTCCACCACCGCCAGCCCCCCATGTTGTCCCCCAGCGGCCTGAGCCGGCCCCGCTTCGAGGAGAAGCTGAGGAAGAAGAGGAAGCTCTTTGATGACGACGAGTACGAAGACCTGGGTGTCAATAAGAAGGTATGTTTGGTCTTTCCACGCTGACAGTCGGTGTCCTTTTGGACACTTCCGGAGGTTGTTGGCCGTTTGTGACACTGTCCCTTTTGGTTTCCCCCCCCCCCCACAGGAAAGACCAGACGAGCCCTTCTTTCCCAAACTCCTGCATCAGATCAAAAGGGAAGAGGAGGACCAGGAGGAGGAGGAGGAAGACTACGACGAAGAAGACAAGGAGCCCAACTACCGGTCGGCAGCGGCAGGGCGCGGGCGCCCTGGAGGGCCCGGGGACGAGGCAGACGACAAGGAGCCCAAGGTGGATCTGCTGCCCCCCCCCATCAAAACCCCCGTGCCCGACAGCGACCAGTCGCTCTGCAGCTCCCCACAAGCCGGCCCCAGCAGCGAGGGGGGCAGCGAGACCCCGGAGAAGGGCCCGCGGCCCAAGGTGCGGCGCAAGCGGCGGCTGCCCAACAAGGAGCTGAGCCGGGAGCTGAGCAAGGCCCTGAACCAGGAGATC